>CAFUXE010000429.1:600096-624679 GCA_903364295.1 Serranus cabrilla | reverse complement strand
AAAATTGCTTAAAATGGCCCAATTACTGTCTGTTGATTCATATTAGAGCAGTGGTTCTCAACTGGTCTGGCTTTGGGACCAACCATCACCCCGTAATGGCAAGCCGCGACCCAAAAATGTATTTAATGAAAAGATGGTGCAGATTGAACCTGGGATAGTACAGAATAACAGTACGCCAACACAACAGTTTAATGATAAACCAGCAGCCTGGTGATGCTAGAGATGGAAATATTCCCTTTTAAACTACATAAGCTGCATTTTAATTAAAAAACAAAAGTGCATCTTAGATAACACAACATATCTTATTTTAACAGACACAACAGCTTTCATTCACAAACATTCATTAAAAAAGTCCAACTAGTGAGAAGTAGTGAGAAGACTCCACGCCAGGCTCAGTTAGCAGATGAAAACAAACTGTGAGAGTGAATAGACGGCACTAAAAAATCCCCTTCAAAATAAAACCACAGGATTTTTTTGCCCATGTAAAGGCCCACGACCCACTGAAAACGGTTTTGCGAACCACTTTTGGGTCCCAGCCCACCAGTTGAGAATCACTGATATAGAAGATATCACATCTGTCTTAACATGCCGACTCCTGGTCACAGGCCTGTGCAACAACAATACAACTGTTCAAAGGAACTCTTAAAGCCCTGGACCAATGCAAAAGGTCAAACACACAAACAAGATCATCAACAAGGGAAGAATAAATATGATATTTTAATTAAAAAAATATTGCAATGTCCGTTCAAACTGCTTTTTCAGTGGAATGCTTTCTCTCTTTGAACACACACGCACACTGCTCTGTCCCGCAAGTGTATGTATTATTTTGTGGATTGGTCATGTTTATACTGGTATATGTGCATTACAGTATACCGAAGGGAAAACAGATGGAAATTATAGTGTGCTATATCTGGTACAATACATTTATTGTTTATTGTCCCTGTTTGAAATGAACCAATGAATGAAATAAATCTGCAGCTGCTTGTTTATGTATGAGGTAAGTACTGCTTCACTCGATCCCAATCAGAATGTATACAGCTTTCACCATTATATAAAATGAATTCAGTGTAGAAACCGGATCATTCATTTACTCTTATTATGTTACGATAATTATGTCAAAATGTATTTTCTTTACACAACATGCAGAGCTGTAAAAAGTGATCAGACGAAGTTGGTGGATTTCTTTTTTCTTCTAAAAATGTTTAGCACAACCATCATAGCTTCCATTTATGCTTCATTCCATCTAAGATAAGTTCTGTTTAGAGACTGAACAAAAAGTGAAAAAATAAAGTTGTGCACAGGGCAGATAAATGTGCCCGTAACGGCTGCCGTCTGACTTACAGCTGCTACACCAACTCTACTAAAATACTTTAGCAGTCAAATGAACGTGAATAATGAATGATTATTGTTGGAAAATGGGCTTCAGATGATTAGAGAAAAGTGTGATGAATTACCTTTGAGGAGAACTTTAGGTGAACCTCAGCTTCGTCTGCCAGGCTCTTCTTCAGCTGGGCCCAAGCCTCCCCCAGAGTCCTGAGGACAGACAACAACAATCACACACACTATTACATAAAGACGTAGGGAGGACTCAGAGTGTCGGGGAGTTCATGAAAGTTCATGGATATATACGTAAGCAGTAAATCTGGGAGCTGAGCTTGAGGTCCACAGCCAGTTCAACAGATGGTGACGATGTATGGGACATGACATGTTTTGTAGATAAGCATTAAAATAAAAAGTTTGATCATTCACAGGTTCTCAGAGATTTCTATTTCATATTGACATGACAACATGTTGGCATTGAGACGAGGCTGAACAAAGGAAAGAGAAACTTGAAATATAGTTGTACATTTCGTGTTACTCTCAGTGTTGAGTGTATTTTCTTCCCCATACATCAACATTTGAAGCCTGTGAATGTTAATTCATGGTATCTACAATGTGGTAAATTGAGCCAGATCGCACAGGTACATTTACTTCTCCACCTTCAAAACACATGAGCTAAAGCAAAGATAAAGTTTTGCTAATTTCTCATGATTTTAAGCTGCAAAATAGCATAAAATGCTATTCACATAATAAATGACATGCGTCATGATGCTGTAGTTTCACAGTCTCCGGTGATAGACAGTCAATACTGTTTTCTCAGGGAAAACTAATGTCCCTCCATTCAACACAACTGATACAATTCACTTTAGCATTAAAAGTGGTCACATGCCTCACAGCCACATCTCCAACAAACAAATGGTATATTCAGGAATAAATAGACGGCTGGTCCTGTTCTGTGGCCAGTCGGATGGTAGGAACTGAGCAACAAAACAGCAATTGTCCTGTGTGACAACAGAGCTGGCCTGAGGGAGAGAAGAATGAAAGTATTGTGTTGCACTTTTCTGGGTGTGGGCACGCTGAGCCGGATGGCATAATCTGGATTCTATATGGGACAAGTCCATCCCACTCTATCATGTGAACATGAAGAGGCTTTATTAGATAAGCATGTACACAGAGCAGGGGAGGCGAAGCCATGCTAAATCTTGTTTGCAGGCTGTCTCATTTTCACCTCACAGATCACCCACAATGTTTCTAATGTGAAACAAAGTGTACAAACTCATCACTTCAGTTAGGTTTACGGAGTGTAGAGGGAGCAAACATTAGTATAAGGACTGTTTGATAAGTAGCTTAGTGTAATTAGAAATGTCCCACTCACCCCAAATTGCATGAATTTGATATATTTCCTTGTATGCATGTAGAAATTACATCACAGCTGGTGATGCTGCAGTTACAATAGGTCCTGTTGCTGTTCACTCAGGGGCAAATTCACAAAATGAATCTGCAGCTTTTGCAGCTGCGAAACAGGCGCAAATAAAGCAAAAAAAACAAAAACAAAAAACTGTTATTTTCAAAGCACCTGCAAAGTGTGAATTGCACCTCTAACTGTACTGCCATGCATATTATATCTCAGGGCTCTAGATCTGTTTGCACATTTTTAAATGAGGTAATATATATTAGAGATAGATTGGCATAGTTAGAGTGAAATTATTAGCGTCTTCTGAAAGCGGGTGGTCAATGAAGCACATACATAACTACAAATAAAAGGTTAACTCCTTAACTTTGGGATTCAGTGACAGGACGCTCCTCTCAACTCCCCAAGGTGTCATTTTTGAAAATACATCAGAAATGAAAGGGGCTGATTTAAGAATAGATTTCTGGCTCAGTCTGACTCTTGTGATGCCCACAGGTGAGGCACTCACATATGCTCACTGTGTGAAAGTGGACTGTATGTGTGTGTGTGTGTGCATTATCTTTTGGATTTGTAGAACATGCAGAACATTAATTCATATTAATCTCAGATTTTAAGAGACGCCTTGTTGTGCCTTTGTACGTAAATATGCACTGCGTCTCTCAGCTTCAAAACCTTATGGCCGTGCTTGCGTCATAATATCATTAGCGCTATGTCTAAGTGAAAAGCAGTTGCAAGTGATGTGCAAATTATGGTGCTATCAGCTGTTGCAATCCATTCATTGTAAATTTTTCCCCTCTGTGTACTTGTGGAATCTGATTTGCCAGACTAATCACAGCTTCTTCTCTGTGTGGGTGTCCCTGTCAGCTTCCTGTTAGCTCACTTTCCATGTTCCTGCGTCCCCTCGGAGAATCAGACAAAGACTTGCCCTCAGCATGATGTGGAAGACCTTTCCCCTTCAACCCCCAACACACAATTAAATATCTGCCTCCTCAGACCCCCCCCTCTCAGTCCTCCGTCCCTCCTCTGCTGAAGTATGCTGCAGGACGGAGATCAAAGCATCATACTGTTCACAGCATCCAGACCCAGACTCACACCGGGATGTCTCGCCTGGTTGGTTAGCTCACCGGTGAGAATAACTGACCCCCTAATTCCACATCAGCATTTATTTCCAGCAACTAAAATCACTCAGACTTTAAAGACAGCTGATGCCACTTCTAAAAGAGGAAATTCTTCTATGTATAAAGGAAAAGTGTAATTCATGAGCATTAAAAAATCGGTTTCACTGCTTCAGCCTCACTTGGTCATGTGTGACCAAGAGCTTTTGGTAATGATAGCAAATGTCTCGCTGAACATATTGAATTTACAGAACATACAACACAGAAAAGCAGTTCTCACAATCAAGAAGTGGGACACGGTGATGGTTTGTATTTTGCTTGATAAATCAGCAATGTTTCTTTTCAGCCAATTGTGTTCGTCATCTGATACTATGTGTTCCAATATTCATATGAAAATATGAAACTGTTTGAGTTAGTATGAATACTAAGTCAAATACAGTATGTAAAAGTACCAGGATGTCCTACTACAACCGATCCTCTGCAGCATATATGCAGTTTGAGCCAAAGTTCAAGGCGCCGTGTTCTCATTAAGTAGTACACACACAGCATGTAACAATTTGTTCTTTGTTAGGTCAGCTGCAGTTCATACTGAAAATGAAAAGAAAAAGTTTGCAATTTGGAACACAGCTTGAGTCTCTACAGCTTCATGGCCGTTGTTCTGCAGCTGACCCTGACCTTTGACCTTCCTGGAAAGAAAAATGCCCTCTATGGTGCAATAAATTCTCACATTCATATTATTACAAAATCTACTGTGGAGGAAGAAGTCCCAAAACACATCACCATTTACAGCCTCTTCACCTCCAAAGTGGCCGCACAGTGGAACAACTTCTTTTCCAACTGTTGACGTGTATAACATTTTTTTAAGTCACGTGTGTGACAAACTGCTCTATGATGAAGTTTGTCTTTCTCTTCACTCACCCTTCTTCCTGGCTTGCTAACGGGATCTGGGAGAGCTTGGAGAGATTCTTGGCATACTCATCTTCTATCTTTATCCTGAGAGGGAAGTAGAGAGTTTCATTACCACATGGCCTTTACGCAATCTCACTGTTTCCATGTGTGTTTTCCTGTGTTGTGCAACACAGCGGTGTACATGAGCAAGCACAAAAAAAGGGGAACTGGTTTGTTTATATCACATCTTTATGGTTTTCATGGTAACTCGATGGCTAATAAAGGAAAAGGAAACTGCTGGTACCTTTCTCGTATGAACTCTGCCATCTCTTTCTGCATTTGTTTCCCTTTCAGCTGCTTTTGTAGCAAAACCTCAAATCCTGTGATGCAGCCGTTGCCCTGGGGATCCTTCTTATCAGCCTACGAAACAAACACAACAAGCACACGAGAAACGGCTTGAACAAACAAACCAGCTGTCTGCTGCATGGTGGGTGTCATTTGTCATGTCTTTCAAAGTCCATATTAAATCATCACTGACCCTGTATAAGAAGGAAGTTACAGTTAAAGCATCGGTCAGTCTGCTGACTGGTAATTCAATAAAATACACAGTGTAAATGAAATATTTCAGTTTCAATTGAAAATCAAAAATACATTCATATATCAGTGATTCCTTGGGGAATTTTCCCGGCAGCAGGGGGTAAAGGTTTTTTTTGTACCCATGGCAAACAAGCTTTAGAAATATTTATTTATTTATATTTATATATTCATAAAAATAGCTCAAGATGATCTTTTATAAAGATTTAAGAAGGTTCTTATTTTAAAATTCTAAATGAGAATGTCCCTAAATTAACTGAGGGACACTCTGAAGACATCTACTGTCAGTCTTATAATTGTAATATCTAAGACTTAAAACATATTAATGTTAAAATTCTACAATTTCTACTGAAATTGAGTGAGGAGATGTGTTATAAATATATTTCAGGTGAAATTAGGTTGTGGCAAAGAGCTGTTTTCCTTTTAATAAGAAGTTGTATTAAGAAGGTAAATAGTTCATATTTGAAATTCAATGACTTAACATTGACATAAATGTAGTCCTTGAAATACTAAAGTCTTGATCGTTAAGGAGCTTAATATTAAATTTTTCTTTATTTATTGTAGTTTCACCTGTTTCAAAATTTTTTTATACATGTGCTTCCATTCATGTATATATAAGTGACGCACTCATACATTTTTTTATTGGGAAAATGCAATGAAATAGCCAGCCAGTTTCCCGTAACATTGGTTTTATTTTGAAGGAGGTTCTAACACTTTCCTATCATAATGCCTGGTAAACACATACACTGCCTCATCACACATGCTGCAGTGTACACAGGCTCTGCAGGTCCATGCCACACTCTAATCATTTATTCAGGTCCTTTTCTTCTGATGTCACTTCCTGCTCATGTCTGTATCAAGAAGAATAACACCTACAGATCAATGGAGTGCTCAGTACGTCTGGACGTGCCACTTACAATACTATCAAAGTTCATCAGGATCATTTAAACATTATTTACATTTATTTTCAATAAATTAAATGTTCATCGTTTTTTTTGAGGATTTTTTCCTTATCTGATATTAGGGTCAAAGGTCAGAAGCTGTGGTATGCTGAAAAAGACTATAAAGCAATTTAATTGTTTACATGATGTTAAAAAAAAATTATTAATGCAGTAAGGCAAAGTTCAGTTGTTTAAGAGCATTTAAGAGCATGTAAACAAACTGAACCCAGCATCAACCCTGAGAGCAGAGGACAAACCTGCAGATTTCAGAGTGGCTGACTTGTTTGATCAAATCTGCCACTTAAGCTCTGGTGTTCACTTTCCCAACTCGCTCTTTCTTTCACCTGTTGTCACCTGTGTGTGTGATACACTGTGGCAGCAGCTAACATCACACCTGGCAGAGATTACACTGCGGGGGTGAAAACAGAGCAGCAGAGGCCAGTCAGTTGTTACCTTCTGCATCGGCTGTTGGATGTTATTACAGCTTATGCTGACTGTCACGGTGCAGTATTGTGTGAAACAGATGAAAATACACCCTCTCCTGAGACTATACCCAGGGTTAAAGTACATATCTTTCCTGTCCAGGTTGTCCCTTGTGTGTTTTCCATAAATAAGATAACTCTGGGGAATATTAAACTGGATTTAGTATTAAGTAAAAGATAAAACACAACTACTATGAAGGAAATAGTGATCACATTTTGTTTGCTAATGCTTCATTGTAGTCTGCAATCAAGTGTAGAATGGTTGTGGGCAATGTATTTCTTCCTTTGAGGGAGGTGTTTCACAGTTTGAGCATGATGATTTTAGATTGCCAGTTTGAGACATTTTTTAACAGCTTAGTTGTTTAAAGGAAAAAAATGGTATATTGCTAGATTGTATCGGCAGGTACTTACGGCTGCCCAATCAATATTGGTATCGGTACCAGAGCTGAAAAAGTGGTATCATGCCATCTCTAGTAAATACGCTTCTCCATGAGTTAGACAGGGAGCTGTGTTTATAGATTTTAGTTTCGCTTTCATGTTGGGATATCTAAAACTAACAGTTCCTGTTTGCACAGACAAAAAACACAGAGATTAGATTAGATTAAAAAAAGTGATGCATTTTTATAAGACCCCTGAACAAATATATTTGAGGAACTAATGTGACTAATAAAAGTTGTGCTGATTCCAGCAGTGTGTGAAGGACAACAAGTGAGCTGAGAAGAAGAGTCACATTTGTCTTGTGTTAGGTTACTGAGCTTAGAGCAGCCTTTTAAATGCTGACGTGAATTTACCCAGAAGTAGTCACAGTAGCTCCACTCGTTTGGTTTCAGCAGCTGCTGCTCCTGCATGCACGCAAGAGACGGGAACGTCACACAGTTCATCTGAGAGAGAAAGAGAGTGAGAGAGGGCAGTTTATTTATTCACTCAGTCATGACAACTGTGCTCTGATGCCACTGTACTGTATCGATATATCGATTCATTGGTGAACGATCCCACTGCATGGATGCAACGCCCAAACATCAGTGATATCACCATCGTTAATATATGCTTTTATTTTGACAATCTCCCAAAAGAGATGTTTTATGTTGTAAACTGAGAACATGGGTAGGTTCTATTTTGGGAATGGTCTCATAATTGAAAGATCATCACAGGCTCTTTACGTTAACCAATAAAAAACACTTTATAGAACAGAAGGTCTATTTTTATTCTTTGTTTTAAAAAAAAGAATGGAATATTTTTCATTTAAATATCTGGAAGAGCTCATTAATAAAACGGTTAATTAAATCCCATCTTAGTTGTTTTTGTGAGTTGATATACATGTAACAGGTTGTGTTAAAAGGGGATATTAAATCATACCACAATTTACACCCAAACTATCAGTGCTCTGTGTGTTGACAGACATTTAAACACACACACACACACGCATTTCTGCTCTGTTATTCAAGGTAGTCTGCACTCTGTTGCTTTGGCAACACTCATCCTCATCTCAGCAGCTCCAGAACACACCAGAGTAAGAAAGCATTGTTGATTGACTTTTCTCCACCTGCCCTGTCCTTGTCAATGAAGAGCTTTTTGGATTTTATCAATCAGCTTTCTACAACAACACTCTCAACTTCTGTTTTGATTGACAGCAATCAGCAAACTGGATTCCCAAAAATAGTCTGTAATTCTCTTGCTGCAGCTCATAGTGTCAGCTGCTACTGTCAGCACAGGGGTTACTGTGTGCAGTGCATGTCGCTCTAGCATTCTCTGTGTTCAGGGGCTCGGTGCATTTAAACATCTATGGTGGGAGGAAAGGTAGAAAGTCAATCAGAGCTTAATGGGATGCTTTACACATGATAATAACATTCCCTGAAATCACAGCTGGATACCAATGCGCAAGGTAATGGATTGACAACTCAAATGCCAAACTTGCTCTCGAGATTCCTGACAAGGAAAGAAAAAAAGCAAGCAGAAGAAAAGGAAAGGAAATAAACCACACAGCTCATAAAGAAAACAGATTGGAAGCCATCTTTAAAATAAAGATACAAACAGACTCCCAGCAAACAAAAGGATCTTTATCCTCCCTCACATTCATTCCAATGAACCTGAAGGAGTCAAACAGCCTGAATCAAGGATGCACTGTTTCTCTTTCAAAAAAAAAATCACCAGAGAACACCCTTATCTAATGCCAAAGTCTGGCCTTTCAGAGCGGATCGACAAAAACTCTGCAATTGATGACTTTTCCAGAGCCAATATGGACATGCAGACAGAAGAAGAAGGCCTTTAATTCAACAGTATCTTGGCGTCTGAAGCTTATAATTAGTTTGAGGGAGTGGCTTCCTATTTAATCACTGCTGAGGTCCAGAGGTTGACGGCTGACCCCCACCTTCTTTGGTGAACATGGAAGGCTACTTCCAACAGTCTCCAATGACACACCTCGTTGTTTGTATTCACGCACACATGGGTTCTAGGATTGTCTTTCCTGACCGTAGGAAACTGATAAACTCCCCCTGAGTGAATGTCCAGACGTAAGCTTTACAAGTTTCCGACCAACTCAAGAGTTAACGTCAGCTGCCTAAAAGCTGCGTTTTCGCAAAAGTGCCGTAACAAGCTCTGCTGTCCTTTTGCCTTAGGACATTCAGACTGATTCCGCAATGACGTAACATTGGTGTACCCAGTTTGTGAATCCACACTGCAATCCGGCATTGTGGAACAAAGTGGGAGGAGACAATAGTGCCGTGTAACAGAGCAGCGGCAGTACGTGTACATGAAGAGCTGCACGTCGTGGTTTTTCTCGCTGTAAAGATTCTACAAACTCAAGCAAAATTGTTCTGCAGACGTGTTTCTGCTATTAAAAATGCTCCGGAAAAGAACTTACCAAGCAGCAATTAGACGTCACATATTTTCTGTCTTGCCAACTCTGGCAGTTCACATTGATCCGCCTCGAACAGTCTCACCAGTTTTACGCCTCCGTACTACCTCCGAAAGGTGGTACAGAGCCGGGATCACTCGGTCCACATATTATGCCTCTGGAACGGTCGGATTCAGAGTCACAGAGGCGTAAATATCAGAGCCAAGAGATCCCGGCTCTGTATCTAACATTGGCGAGACAGTTTGACAAGGGATCAATGTGAACAGATACAGTAAGAAAAGAAATGTTGAGAAAGTAGAAGTCAGAGAGAAAAGCACAGTGTCACAACAGCAGCACCGCTGCCATTTACAGGATGTGACCCCCTGACTGAGAGCAGGAATATTCTGAACAGGATGATGTCACTGTGTATTTGTATAATGGCAAACACTTCTCAGGAGTGAATAAAAAAGAAATCTTTTTCAGCTATCATAAAGCTGAAAAACATGTATTCTTTGTATATTGTATACCAATACATATGTGCTGAAAGTCCACATATGTATCTGAAAAAATAATCCCACCTGCGGGAGAACTCACGCTGTTCTTTAGAGGTATCAAATATGGTCCTTCAGGGCTACTGTAGAGAGCCAGTGTGAGTTCATGGTTAGTTAAGAGTTCCCATTAGTTTTTCCCACTCACCGTGATCGTGGTCTCCTTGTTGTGTTTCCTGTTGGGTGACGTTGATCCCGGGCTCTGTGGAGAAAAGAAGGACGCTCCGTCAAAACCTCCGTCCTCTGTGTCAGACATGACTGCTCAACATACAAACACTGTCAGTCGCAAGCACACAAACACAGTTGTTTTCCTAGCGAGTGCTGTTACCGTCTGTCTGCTGCTCTCCCTGCTGCTGCTGCTGCTGCTGGTGTGTGTGTGTGTGATTGTGTGTGTGTGTGTGTGTGTACTGCTGCTGTGCAGAGTAGGGATGATAGTTCTGCAGACCAAAGCATAGCATGGTTGGCTTTCTCTGTCTATGTGTGTAAATGTGGGTGTGTGTGTATGTGTGTGAGATTTTTTTATTACTTAAGCTTAAAATTGAGTCATTTCCAGCATCCCAAGTCCGGCAGAGTGAGAGTGTATGATGGGATAAGTACATTTAAGATAAGTATAGGGGGTACTAATGTGTAACTACACACAAACAGATTAGAGTTAGTGAGACAACAGAACCTTGCATATTCAGTGGCAAAAGTGCCTTTTTTGTTAATGTTTTTGAATGACTAGGAGTGTGTTCATGAGTGCAAGAGGCAGCAAAGGAGAGAAATGAGGAGACAGAGTGAATAAGTGGTGGGTGGATCCCGTGTAACTGCACCCTGACTGCCTGGTTAATTATGATCAAGGGAGCTGATACTGTGGGTGGGATTAATCTGCTCTAAGTGCCACCAGCCTCTCCATTAATGTAGAGACACAAGAAAAGATGATGCCTTGCACACGATCTTCTTCTTTGGGTTTTTTGACGGCTGGGAAACCAGTGTATAGGTGTATTAATGCCACCTACTGGTCTGGAGCGTGGAGCAGTATAGAAGCCTTTTGGCACAATGGTCCCCCCGGGAGATTTAAAAATGGCGACTAATGCAGCGGCTACGCCAAGGAAGCATCTATCAATTCAAATCAGTATCATTCAATTTATAGCCCAAAATCACAGATCACAAATTTAGCTGAGAGGGCTTTACAGTCCTTACAAAATACAACCCCCTTTGACCTCTGACCCTCGTAGTGGACAACAAGGATAGAATACTGAAAGCAACAGAGAAGGGATCCCCCTCCGACATGAGTTGTTTGCAGAGAAAAGGTCGACATAATGAAATTACAACAGATAGAATGTGAGAGGGAGGGAAGAAAGAGACAGCAACCACAATAATAGCACTAACACTATAATGATGTCAATGACTAATTACAGGAATATTAGCAATGAATACAATACAATGCCAATAACATCAGCAGTAAAAATCATACAAATATGACTAATTATGAGAATTGTAATAGTGGACATCAAGCAAGGTAAGCCTGAGCCAGCCCTTACTATAAGCTTTATCAAAGAGGAAAGTTTTAAGCCTACTCTTAAATGTGGAAAAACTGAACAATCATCTCTTTTGAGAACTAAACTTGATTAAACCTGACAATTACACCATCTACTATCCTGTTTTAAATAGTTTTAAATAGGATTCAGTGTCACTCTGGGCCCAAGAATGCACTTGTCTATGGTGGCTTTACATTTCTCGCCAACAGAATCACCAGTGATCTGAGTTGGTTTCTTGGCAGGTTTGTCACTGAGTGGGAAGAACCTATTATTGGGATTAGATACAGTTGGTTAGCAAAGCTTTAATTCTGAGGGGAACGTCAGGAGAAACCTAATGCCCTGGCTACATGTATGCATAACCAGGTTTCTCGTGGTGTTTCTAACAAGAGTGAATGTACAATTTGTGACAGAAAACTGCAGAGGAGTGACGTGAAAGATTTACCAGTAGTGAAGCATCCCTCCATTCAAAATGATTTGATTATATCCCTGACTAAAACTTGTACTGGAAAAAAGTTGTTTCTAGGATTCTGCATGAGTTGTTTTCCACATGCATGCATATGCACCATCAGGAAAAACTTGCTAGATAGGTGCTTATGTCTTTCTACCTGGAAGCAGCCAAATAAATAACCAGACTTTTGTTATCTTGGGCTATCTTGTGGCCAATCTGTGTTACTGGCCCTGGGACTGTAGCTGAAAAGAGTTGCTTCTCAGCAGGTGTGCATACAACAATTAAATTGCTTGTTTGTTTTTTAAAAGAATAAAACACATTTTATTCATTGTCATGTGTCAGTGCCCTTGTTAACAACCATTAGCTTGCCGAGCGGACGATACAATAATCAAGTGTGTGCTCCTGCAGCACAGAGGAGCAGGTTTCACTCATGTGACCAGAGGAAGAACAGTTTACACATCCATTGATGGACAAGGATGATTTGTGTTTATCATCAATGTAGTTTCCTACAGTGCATAGCAGGACTGTCAGGAGGTTTTCAGGCCTGGGGCGGGAGTGTTGACAGGGTAATGCCAGAACTCAGAGCTGCGTAAGGAGGCACAGACCCAAGGGTCTGCAGCCTCTACAGACATCAGGAGGTAAGGAGATAGTGACCTTCCAAAAATAACAGTCTGCAGACAGATGCTGAGCTGGACTAGTGAGTAATACCAGCTGGCCAGAGCCAACACATGGGATGGGTTGCTGTGCTGTCATTTATTGATACAAGTTCATGTCATGCAAAAGCAGTGAATAATATCATCAATGGGAGTGAATCACGTACTGGTCATTCTGCTAGTTGCAACCATGGTTGTCACACTGTGTGCCAAACAGCTCGGCAGTTAGCCAATAAATACAAGAAGACTGTTCTGTTAGAATGTTAATTAACTGCACCATGGATCCATAACCTGTTGTTGTTCTACATCAATAGCACAACATTCTCATTGTGTTGTGTTTGAACGCATGAATGTTGGATCGGGAAGTGTGCAGGTAGGGATGCACATGAAGATAGTTATAATCATTACTGTTCGTCTGAAAGTTGGGAATAAGAATAAATCATTATTTAAGTCTTCTTTATTTAAGATTTTTTCTGAATTAGCGCTTTAGATTAACAGAGTCTGATTATATAGACCAACAAGTTATATCTGAATTGATAATGATTAAGGTAATTGATATATACTTTATCTATCTGTTGATCATTTACTGTGAATTCAGCACTTCGTAAATAAAGTCCCTAAACAGGACGTCCTGCAAGCCAAGTGACACAAGTCAGAGCTCTCTTTCTATCCCTCTCTCTCTCTCTCTCTCTCTCTCTCTCTAACCTAAGTCTGTAAAGAGCAGGTAATGTGTTTGTGCATGAGAGGAGCTGACACTGATGTAAAAAAAGGAAGCAGTATGACGTCGACAGTGAGTGTCTGCCCACTCCACACATGGTTTCCACTGCAATGGCTGTGTCATCAGAAAGATTTACCTGTGGCTCTGTACTGCTCTTTCTAACCAGACTGTTGTGTGAATGTTCCACATGATGCAAGGGACTACCACCTGAATGAAATCCATTCACTGGAGAGAAATAAGAGAAAGAGGGAGAGATCAAGACAGAGAGACATTCCATTAGTTCTTTGGTGTCTGCAGATGGGCTGTAAACTCATCCAAGGACACTTCACTGATGTTTATGAGTCAAACCAAGCCCCTGCTGGACCCTGCTTCTGTTTTTGTAGCTCAAAAAATGTCTTTAATGAGGCGAACAGAAATAGAGATCCAGATTGGGCAACACTAGCTATACACAAGTCTGTAACTTTATGTGCAAGGACCTTGCTTAATTTTTAGTAATTTCTAGATAGTTCCAAACTTACACAAGTTGGTTGCACCATTAAAACTAAATCAATGTCTTAGACGCTAAAGAACTTACAATGTATATAAGTATTTGTACAGTTCAGTAAATGTGTTAATTATTGTGTCACATTTGACTCATTTTAGTTAAAACATTTTGTGGATATTGTCCAGTTATTGCTAACCTCTTCTACTGTCATTTTAACCTGTTTGAAGATTATATTAGTTAGTGTTGGAGGCTCATTCACTTCAATCTGGCCCTGGACAATTTCCTAATCTTAACCTGTTTGGAAATGGGAATAGCCCACTACTATAGATTTCCCAGCCTGCCTGTAGCAGCCGGTACAGCAGGTTTTTATCAGCTCGTTCAATATGCTGCTATATTAACATGCAATGTCTGACACTTAAATGCCTGACAAATATTTTGTCCCTTTTTCATCTTTTTTTTTCATATTTCTTTCTTTTAGTTGGTTGAATAATTGCAATTATTTAAAATTTAGCATCGAAATATGTTTGGGATTTATTGTCATGATTGCAGTCCATGGAACACAGGACATGACTTTGTCCTGTTCCCATTATGTGCCATAAAACCATGGGTAAACATAGCACCCTGGGACATACTGTAGGAATTGCCCCCAAAAGTCACAGTAACATAACTCAACTGTAACTGACCATATTTAAATGCATCAGCCATAAGTTAGTGGGAAATAAATCAGAAATAACTTTATTTTGGTCTGATGCTATCATCAATAGCATAACATTTAAGTCATCGGAGGTGTAATATATAATTTGTACTCTTTACATTAAACAGTCAGTATTGTTAGTTGGTTCAGTTCCCAACACAGCAGTTACTCAGCATAATAGTAACAACTACTTTGACTTTTCAATGAAAACTATCTATCTATATGATTTTTGTTGTCTGGTTTAAGGTGAATCAAATTCTTTGTTTATGACAGAAGTATTTGAGCACATCTTAAAAACCTTACTGCTTCTGTCTCTGTTAATCTGCTTTAGAGCAGGACCTAAATAGACACAGGAGGCTTTATTTCTGCAGTTGAGGCTACAGATCAAATTAGTCACAGGAAGTGTGTTTGGTGTACATGAGTGGGTGCTTTGTGTCACTGTGGAATTTTAGTAGAATTCACAGCCCCAGGGCACGAGAATTGAGGAAGTTGAAGTGACGGAGAGTTCAGATGGAATGAGAAAGATTTGTACCTGTTGGCAGGGAGTTCTTGTGTCGGAGGGAGGCCTTAGGGGTCCCAGGTGCACTGGATGGTCTTTCCCATGTTGTCTCTGGTGAGGTGTTGAGGAGAAGGAAGGAAAAATGGCATTAGGAGAGCACCAAAAACAGTCACATTGTATTTGTTTTTGTATGTTATTTCATTTCCATAGGGGCAGCAAAAAAAAGTGATTCCATCCAGCAGTGCAAACTTGTTGCAGTCAGCATTAAACTGGAAAAAGGGCAAAGGTCTTGAGTTGAGTTGCTGTGATGACTATGATAATTCCACTGAAATGGCATTTTGTTGCCTGTCACCATTTTTGTGACTCATTTTCACACATAGCTGGATGGCTAGCTAGCTTAGTAGGAAGGAGAACCTGCAGAACTAGTTGCCAATGGGCACAATACCAGAACTGGGATGTGGGTGTTAATTCAGAAATCTGGAACCAGGCTAGAGGACATATGTGCCTTGTTATCAATTCTGTTTCCAACTTTCTTGAAACAGACTTACAGTAACTGGCAGACATTAACATTAGCAAAAACAGCTAACAGTAAAAACAGCTTGCACAGCATTGTGCTTGGCATTTAATAGTATTGTGTTTTTAGAATAATGAAAAGAATAACTATAAACAAATGTTTCCCTATCAGTACTGTGTGATTAAAGTAGAGTTCGTGGTACGTCATGCTTATCATGGCCTCTCATGCATGCACCTCTGTTAGTGCCTTCTTTCTGATCCTGCCCCGTGCTCTGTGAGGAGTGATAATAGAGACAAAATGTCTCATTGTCCCCACTATTCCAGTGTCACTGGTTAAAAGTGAAAGATAGATAAAGAAATGTATTTTTTATTTCACTTCATCCTTAAGAAGAAAAGTATTTTGGGACTTGTTAACTTGATTGCCAGGTGTCTCAGCCATTACAACCCAAAGTTCAGTCTGTTTTAATTGAACTCTGGTGCTGATAAATCCTTGTTACAACTCGTTTGGTAGCTTGTGAATTTTCCAATCGAACTCTAGTGTGGACCAAAACAACCAGTCAAAGACCACTTGCTATAGGGGGTCTGAGTCTGTTTCCAAACGAACCCTAGTGTGGCCGCTAACATTCATGCACTGCGAAAGCAAATCAGACTAAATACAAAATAAACCAAAAGTATCCATTTCACTCTGACTTGGACTAACCATAAACAGACTTGGGTTGTAAAAGCCTGAGAGTGTGCTGTGGTGGTTGTGACATTCTTACTTGTTGAGTCCAATATTTTGTAGTTGCATTCTCCACCTAGAACTACCTTAATCACACTGTGACTGGTGGAAAGCCTCCAATGGTTGTATAAATGTTGCAGGTTCTTTTATCAATCATCTGCTGTCTTTTAGAGGAATGCCAACTGAAAACGACAGGTACAAGATTTCAAACACTTAAATTAAAAAGGTTTGTAAAGTTAAACTGAGCCCCATAGAGGCACTGATACTTTTCCATCTTTTTTTCCAGCTAAAGATGCTGGAGACCCGAATATAGAGGGGCTCTTTGAGTGACACTCCCCCCTGTGTCCATTCTAAAGCTAGAGCTAAATGAGCCCTTCACTGTCAGCACAGAAAGAAGAGGCACGGGCATGTAAAGAGCTCTTATTTCATTTGGCTCTTTGTGGCGCTGCTGAGCAGAGAAGACAAGTGAGCCAAGCCCATCAGCTCCAATGACACGCATGGACAAAATAACTGGCAGCCAGCTTATGGAGAGAGGCTGTGCCTTCATGTTTGATGTACAACGCCAGCACACAGCCTTTACTCACCAGCCCTAAATGTCTCAATTTCTCTCCATTAGCTTGTCATAAACAAATCAATACTGTGAGAAATATAGGATATTATTGCAGGAAAAAAATACTGCATAATCTACTTAGCTCTGCAAATGGGTTGTCATTGTGACTGTGCGCCATGTCAACGAGATACCAGTGAAAATCACATTAAAAAATACCTATTTATATGACACTCGTGGATAAAACCCAGTTTGCCGGATTGAAAACAGGAAACTCAGTTGAAATGATAATTAAGTTATCTGTCATTTTCAAAGTCAATTTGACATGCCCTTATAATATTTTGCAATCAAATTATATATATATATTTGTTCACTGACTTTAGATACGTGGTGTGAAATTCCTATTTACTATGATGTGGAACAGGTTGAGTTTCTAGGCAACTGGCTCTTGAAATGCAGATTGCTGATCATTTCCGTCAAACAGGTTTTCATGCAGGTGAGGGAGCAGACTTTGCACCTGCCAGATTCAAAGCTCCTGATACAGTGATACGTACGGTGCAGCAGCAGGACTGATTCTTATTAGCCACCTTGTCAAAGACGAGCTGAAGTAAAACGCTGTCAATCACTCTAAATTGCCTTAATAGTCTTGAATGTGTAATATGAACCCAAGTCGGCTCAATTTACCCACTTCACCATTTGTGGAATAGTGTATCCGCCCTTTTCAGGCCTGGCATGGATCATAATGATGTGCATTCATGATATCAATGACAGTTTGTAGCATCAAGGATGAGACTGTTTTACAGAACATAAATGCTTTTCTGATTCACCAAAGTCATTCATAACCCAATTATTTCCTGTAGCAGCAACTCATAATGGAGGACAGTAGCTGCTGTGGAGCAGATGTTTATATGTGAATGTATGGTTTTAAAACAAAAATACCCTGGCATCAGCTTACTGTCCTACAGCCACGCCACAAGTGATGCCAGACACGGAGAAGTGGCCTAGTTCGTTTTGACACTGCCATATTTGATTCATGACCATATGACGAAAAGGAAAGATAGTGCTTGAAGATATACTGTAGCTATTGTGGGAAAAAGCTAGCATTTACATTTGCATGTAATGGGAATTCCTCAATAGTTCAATCGGATGGATTCCAGATTCCAAAAAGTTGTGACACTGTGTAAAACAAAAATAAAACAGAATGCCATAATGCGCTTATCTTTTTTGATATACTTAATTGAAAACTGTACAGACACAATCCAACCCAGATTACAAAGCAAGCATTGGGATGCTGTTTGAAAATTTTAATGGAATGCTTCAAATTCAGAATGAGTTAATCTGTTTACGAAAAATATTTGATAGCTCCTCTTTGTAGTCAATTAAATGTCAGTCACAATGAATCTGCAAATGATCCCATTCTGTTTCTATTTCATTTTTCACAGCGTCACAACATTCTGGGAAGTGGGGTTGTACATTTAATGTTTTACCTCAACAACTTAATGGACTTTTGTTAAAATATAATCTGAATTTGATGATTTCAAAAAAGTTGGGACAGTGGCCACAAAAGACTGTGGAAAGTTATGAGACATTTAAAAACACTTGTTTGGAACATTTCACAGGTTCAGAAGGTTTCGGAACAACATATGCTGCCATCCAGACATCTTTTGCAGAAGACAATGCCAAGTCACACTGTGCATGTGTTAAAACAGCATGGCTTCAAAGTAAAAGAGTGCAGGTACTGGACTGGCCTGCCCGCATTCCAGAAGTGCCTCAAATTTGAAAATGTGTGGTGCGTTATGGAGCACAAAATACATCAACAGAGACTTGGGACTGTTGAGCAACTGAAGTCATAGAGCAAGCAAGAATGAGTAACTTCAAAATGTAACTGTGTTGTTAAAAGAAAAGCTGATGTAACACAGAAACACATAACTTTTTTGGTACATGCAGGCATCAAATTCAGTATTATAGTGTATATTTACAATAAACAATAAAGTTGGGACATTAAATATACTGTCTTTGCTCTGTTTTCCTTTGAACATATTATAACATACAGGGTTTATCAAATGATTGCACTGATTTATTTACATTGTAGACAGTGTCCTATTGTTTTTGGTACTGGAAATTACAGATGGTGTGTGTTTGGCAGACTGTGTTAGGAAGGGTACTGTGTTGCTTTATACCTCTTTAAACCAGAGCATGTGAAACATAAATGTGTCTTCTGAATACAGTGATTTTGTCCCAAAAATGATGTGTGTATGCAGTAGCAGACACAAATCAGTTCATTTAAATTCTAAACCCAATGAGAAGTTTTTAAAAACTAACATGAATCAGACTTGATGCAGTGAAGTGAAATGTAAATGTACAGTGTGTGTGCTGGGACTGGTCAGCCCACTTGTCGGACTGGATGAATAGAGTCTTCAGAGGCTGCTGGTACAAACCACAGCACCCTGTGCCGCTGCGCCCAGCAACACAGGAAGGAAAACTTAGAAAAACAAGCCCTAACACAAGGACATGCAGCCCTCACCCACGCACCCTGCTCTGTTACTATGGTGATGCAGAAACACAAACGCACATGTAAACACACATGCAGGACTGTATCTTATCTAGCTGAACTTTAGTGTAACAAAGGGGTTCAACAAAAATAGCAGAGATGCTATAAATAGCAGTAGTTTGAGGAAAAATGCTATCAGATGGGTTTGTTTGGGAGCAGGGGGGGGGGCTGGAGAACAGAGTGTGTGTTCAACACCACAGCAACAGTGTTTATGAGTAGGATACAGATGCTGCTGGTGTGTTTTTTTTTTCTTACATGCATCATTTTCTGAAAAATTTGTCATTTTCTAGACTCTTTTGTTCCCGCACAGCTCTCTTGTTCCCTCTGAAATGATTCTAAAGACGAACCCTGTCACATGAGGACAACACAGGTTCTCACAGGAATAACATGGAGACTATGGAGAAAGAAGTTTTGAGCTCATCTTTATCATATTATGACATATTCAAGATGCTCAAAAGATCCCCAAAAAAGCCTGGTTAGTTTCAAACGTTTTGACAAAAGGACATTTACCATTTCATTTTATGTATCTATAGAGACGGAGAGGAGGAGCAGCTTCCCTGGCCTTGTGGCTGGGTGGAGCCCACTCACATAGGCACAGTTTGACCACTGCAACCATGAACCATGAGCAGGCTTACATGAAGAGCATCTTGGTAAGAAAGAGGCTGGTTACACTCTTAAGTGACTACCAAGCCACAATCCTGGTCTATCAAAGTACATTGCAAGCTCTTTCTGTCTCTTTAGCACTATTATAGCTGCACTATATTGGGAAATGTAATTATAGGTATTAATACTACTGACACTGATACATTTGTTGTGTTTCTACCTGCTCATTTACCATCAGGAGAGTCTCCAAGCAGTGTCCTGGGCTGGTTTGCCAACCCAGATGGCACCCCATTATCCTAAACTGTGATTGGCTATCTGTTCTGTCAGAGGCGGGACTTTAGGCTTATTCCAATCTTGCCAACGTTACTG
This sequence comes from Serranus cabrilla, assembly GCA_903364295.1. NCBI lineage: Eukaryota > Metazoa > Chordata > Actinopteri > Perciformes > Serranidae > Serranus > Serranus cabrilla. The sequence goes on along the minus strand of CAFUXE010000429.1, from coordinate 604,227 downwards.
TCTTTAAGATTCATGATGTCTTCTAGGAAAGGAGACAAAATGAGGGTCAGGGTCAATTTTGGGGCAGATTTCTCTCTTATTATCCTGATCATTTAATGGTCTAAAACTGAAGAACAACCAGTCATTGCTGTTGTTAAATTAAACTCTTTGATGAACTGAGATACATATCAGTTAAGGGGGAAAGGTCAACTATGTAAATGATTATTTATCAAATTTGTAGTTTCAAGTTTCAAGTTTGAACAAGCACTTGACAACAGATTTGGGTGGTTTAAAAAAAAGTCCATCTTGAAGCAGTCATACAAGCAATGCTCACATATTAAGTAGGAAGAGATTGAGGATCAAGGCCTGGCCATCGTTAAAATCATAATTTAATCCAATTGAGGTAATGGATTAGGAACAGAAAAAGAAGGAACAAAGGGCATTTTCATCTTTGGTTAACTTTGACATGCACATTTTCTCTGTTAACCAGCATCAAACCACGTAGACAGACTTTTAGGGAACAGAGAGCTGGTGAATCTAAAGGGAAGGAGCTCCTGTAGCCCAGTGGCTGTGTTGCATCATCCACTGTTATTTAATAAGAGTTACCAAGACAATCTATTGGAATCATCAGTCAGGTTTTACACTGGGTTCAGTTAAGGACACTGAAAGCAGACTGTGTTTCTGTGTCTGTGGAACAGAGGAGGGTATTAAGCCGTCTCTATGCCGCTGTGTGTGTCCAGGGAGACACTGAGTGGAGACTGTGTTGACAGAAACAAGGCTCTATCAGCAGTATCTGTTGTTGTACGCCCTCTGGCTCTCACTGGTACCATCACTGCCCTACAGACACCAGTATATGTTTAACTCTATTACTGATAGTTCAAATCGCTTACATATCTCATAACTGCAAGCTCCTACATTTTTCTAAACAAACATATTGCTTTTTGAATGCCAAAATGTAGTCTGGGAGGCAGGGATTGTTTTCTGCCAAGTGACAGATTTAAAGCAGAAAAATAAATGGAAGTAAAAATCTAAGGTGTCAGGAGGTTCTCAGGAGACATTTTAACAGCCCATTGACCACTAAAAAGGTTGTATTCAAAGCCATGACCTGTTTCACAGGCTAAATACACAGTCCTAATTCAACTCACTGAGACAATAGGAGGCCACAAGAATGAGTCCTTAAACCCAGAAGTAAGTTAGCACTTTAGCACCTTTGGGGTCTCTCCTCTCAAACTCAATGAGGATTTTAAATGTTTTTTTTATTCGATGCCTGAAATAAGTTCTGTGGTAAACAAAAACGTAAGATATGTTTGCGTTTTGTTGTATGACATAAAATACGTTAGCAAATACCCCCTCTTGTGAATTTTGAGTTTTTACGTGTCCTTAAAAAGGTGGTGGCTAACAAGTGGCTAAATGAGACTGAAGACTGAAGTGGTTGTCGGCCCTTTTCTTTGTAATTTTCCAATATGTAATGTGATTAGAAGCGAATCATATTCCCAAAGGCCATTACTCATTCAATTTTCCTATATAAATATTACATTATTGTTTACTAGCGTGCTAAACTGTCCACACATTTTGCAGTTGCTAAACATCTTGTGTACACAGATTTCCCATGACGTATTTGCATGTTCACACGTTCCATTTGAAGGCAGGATTATTCACTGAATAATACTTCACTTCCAGCATTTACGTACATTTATTTAACTGTCTTTTACAATGCCATAACAGGAAGCTTTTTGCCCAAACCTAGGTCGGTGGTTTTGTAGCCTAAATTCAAAGAAACTATAACCAATTTTACAACTGTGAACCTACGTGCATATATATAACGACATGTTTGCTATTTTAATACTCTCCAATTTACTGTGAGCTGCTTCTGACAACTGCTTACATTTGTCTTTATAGGTGGTATTGACAAATGGTCTATTCTGTGGTTTAGGTAGGATGTCTTGCTGTTCATTGACTCTTACCATTGCTTGTTGTGTTGACGTAGTATCGCCGCCCTTGTGGAGACATGTAGCATCTCCACTGAGGAGGCAGGGGGTCTCTGAGGTCCTCAACAGGGAGATGACTCAGAGATGCTGTCCTCTGTCAAAACAGACAAAAAAAAGTTTGTGTCAATACAAATGGGTTGATCAGCACATCGGCGGAGAACTGAAACACCATGTTCTATCCGAGCCAAAGATTTATTTCTCAAAGGGCTATGATGATTGAAATAATTTCTGGCAAAAAGATAGATAAAAGATGATCAAACAAAACCACGGAAGATCAGGCTACACAAGAAATGAGGGAGAAATGTGCTGCATTCAGCTTGGGTTCAATAAGGTTCTCATTTCCTCAAGTATTTCACAACCAGCAACCAATGACATCATAGCAGAGCAGGCTGCACTGCTGCCGCTGCTGCACAAAGAACAACAAAGTGCCTCTGAGACTCCGAGCTCCACAGCCAGTGTATGTGCACACAACATACAGCTGAAGAACACACGAGAGCGTGGAGGCAAACTGAGCACATCTGCTACTGATTATCAGGAAAACAACAGGCTGACACCACTGTAACACATGGTGCAGATGCTGTTTGGAGGAGTTCCACATGAGCTATAGTTTGGTTATCTCGGTCCATGCCAAGTCACAGAAGCAACGACTGCATGACTTTTTGTTTTGCCTGAGACATGAAGATTTGGCAGGGACATGTTAAAAACAAACAAAGAAGCAAACAAAAAATGCTGGATACTCAGCATGCAAAAAATCCCCAATGTCCTAAAAAGCACTTTGCCCAAAGATTACTGTGATGGGCGCACCTGCTGCCACACAGCTGAGGTGGGTCCCCCTCCTGCACACAACCTAGTTTTCTGTAGGTTAAACTGGATCATTCAGTTTGTTGACCTTTTAACCTCATCCACATTGCACATACATCAGAAAACTGATGACACAGCTTCTTTTTCATCCTTAACCGCTCAACTGAACCCGGGTCACAGGGGGCTGGAGCTGATCCCTTGACATTGGGAAAGAGGCGGGGTACAGTGAACACATTTGTATAACTTTCTAGCATTTAGCAGTGCTGAGGATGCTGCCAATGCAGACAATTTATGGTGGCGATGTGAGACCTGAGACCTTTAGACTTTTTATTCAAAGACTAATTCTGTTTTTTTATTTTTCCCTCCGCTGTTTTGTTTGGCAAGTGGAATTTCTTGTCTAGGTTTTGATATCATGTCAAGCGTGTCCTGTTTTTATTTTTGCACACTGTGGGTTCTAAGTGATTCATATTAGTTTGTATATTTAATTATCATGAGGTTTTAGTTTTTCCATCTTTTGGTTCATGGTGAGTGTTTCCTGTTTTATTTTGTAGGAGCACCCTCTCATGTGTTCTTTCTCACCTGACTTCTTGTCTTCTTCTTCTTACCCGGCCTGATTTGTTTCGCCTGTGTGTCTAATAACCAACAATGAGTCTGTTTGTTGAGTTAGCATAGCCTGAGGTCCGTTCAGTTTACCGTATTTCATATTTTGTAAAATGTTTCCCAAATTTTTGTGTAAATACACCCTCCTTTTAAAAAAATCCACCGGTGACTTCTCATGCTTGCCAGTTCAATCTCTCACAGGCAACAGAAAAAGAGATTTCTGTGAAACCTTTGACAGAACAGCCGCTGTGCATACTAGTCAGTTATCACTTTGTAATATATTTTTTTACATTTGTAAAACTTTCCAGGAAACTGCACATAGAAGTGGGCCACACAACATGGACATGAACATGTTGAGTCCAGCACTCAGTTCTTAAAATACATGCATGAGCTTTAACCACAATCTTATGGTATGTTTACTGTATATAGCTGTCGAATGCATATTTAAAGATTTGAAAACGAAAAAAATAAAGAAGAAAGAAAAAGAAGCACGGAAATAAACAAAGCAACATGGAGCCGAACGCACAATGACATATTTTCTTGACTCTGATCACTGAGCACTGATCTATTGGGCGCGTTAATCCTTTTTCGTTCAGGTGGTCCTCTCCAAGTCATGTTGCATCTGTCGCTGTGTGTACATCTCACATTATGCCCACTCAGGAAGCCCACAATCCACTGCATTTTGGTTCATTTCCTGGAATTGGGACGTTCACATTGCAATCAAACCACACTAGGGTTTGTTTGGAAACCGACTGAGACCCCT
>CAFUXE010000429.1:588894-599585 GCA_903364295.1 Serranus cabrilla | reverse complement strand
AGTCAATATGGCTGCCAAACCACAGATAGAGTTACAGCAGAGCGAAGTGCTACAGTACAGGAATGTGTGGTGCCCTTCAGTTGTTGCACACATTCTGTTCTTAAGTCAAACAATATGGGTTATTATACATATTTTCTCTCTGTTGTAGTGTAAAACAGTAAAAACAGAACAGAGCAGAACAGAGCAGGCGCTGAGGGAAAGCAGGAGCAGACCAGGTCTCCTATTGGCCCCCAGATCTCCTCTCTAATGTAATGTATATGTACAGTTAATTGAGGTGACCTTTGGTCAGGATGTTTCTTGACTCCCATCTAAAACCATCCTGATCTCACAGAATTATGCGAAATGAACACAACCTCTTAATATTGTATTGTGTGAAAATCACCTACAATGCCAATTGGGATCCTTTTTCGTGCTGGTCGCACGTAATCCCTAGTTTAGCAATGTCACTCAGTGACGTAGTAGTAATGACTGACAGTGGTGCAGAGTTTAAATGGCGGATGTCACACTTGGGATGGGAGGGAACCCTCAACCGAAGTCAGTGGTTTTGTAACATAAATTCATAAAAATTGTGAACCGTACGTGTCTGTATAATGACGTGTGTGTTATTTTTAGAACGTTCTGCGGTTTCACGTAATTTTCACACATTATGTGCCACCAAAACGGAATTTGGTGTTAAGAAGTTGTCATTTCACATATAATGTTGTCTAAAACACCTTCTTTCACCTATGCAAAGATCAGTTACATCTGGTCAAAAAAGTATGCAGATGTGTCCATGTTTTTGTAACTTTTAGGTTAGATTGCTTTAAAGAGCGGTTGAACAGGTGTACCTAATGTAGTGAGCTGTAGTAGTGAGTGTATACACCAGCATAGTATGAATTGGTGTTAACAATGATATAAAAATGTCAGAAATGTCCATCCCAGTTTCTCCCAGAGAAACGCAGGACATCTCTACATTTGAGAAGATGAAAACAGCATTTTATCCAATTTTTCCATAAAGATTAATCAGAATCAGGATGCTTTTTGTCACTGCTTTATGCTAAATAAAACCATGTTGAGATCTTTTGATCTTACTTTTCCAAAACGTTGAACTACTCTTTGACTCAGTACATTACAGCTTTTACTGCCACCAGGGGTCTAACATAGGTTGCACAGAGTTTAATAGAAGAGCACATCTCTGATAAAACTTAGGATACTTTAACCCTCGCTTCTGTTCCTTTGCTTAATACGATTCCACACATTCCTACCATGCATGAAATAATGTCTGTTTAAGACAAATCTACAAAAATAATATGCAGCAATTACAGATACTTCATCAGTTCATGCAGATATGAATAAAAACTCCTTAATTTTAATGTAAAGCCATTTTGTATAAGCATCACTGAGTGACTGAAAAGTGTGAGATCCAGGATCAGTTCTACTGTGTACTGCAGTAACATAAGGCTGCTGGTTACTTTCCTCTTGGCTCTTCCAACATGTTGCTGTTGGTCACATGTTCATTATCAGCAAAGTGATATATCAGTGTTGTTTTTTTAGGAGCTAAGCAGAAACGGCTCTTAGGAGCAGGCAAAAACAGATGGGAGTGGGATGCTTGTTTTCAGGAGGACATGGACAATCTGCAAAACTCTTGGACGTGAACACGTTTAAGGCTTTTTCAAAACTCCCAAAGAGCCTTTGAATCTTTTGTGTACATTTCTGTATCTTGAAATATCCACAGACCTATTTCAAAAAGGAGCCTCCAAGCTTTGACTGCCACTAAAGCCGCTCCGTGACAGGACTGTGTGACAGATCGTGTCACATAAAACAAAAGAGACACGAGTGAGAAAAATGGGAGCACCTTGGTGACGGGAAGTGTGGCGGATCTCAGAGCCAGCTTGTCTCAGCATATGCAACATTAAATAATGCACCACTCCAGATGGTTAACCTTCTCAACCCCAGACTGCCTTTGGCTCCACATTCACAGCATGCCAGAAAAGCCTCCAGCAGAGAACACAAGGACTCATCGATGGCTGAGGAGCGACCACAGTAACCGCTGCTGCTGTCTATGAGCTCTGCAGACATTCTCAATATGTGTCTGATGAACTGTTACTACAACCTGTGTTAGTCATTACAGATTTGTCTTTGATTTACCCAAACCTTTTTGAATATTTACTATTAATTGTCAAAAACAAGAAACATTATAACTATATCTATAAATAACTATAGGAGGAATCTTACTGTGGTAAAAATGCTGCTGAATTATGAAACACATCTGTGACTTAAGTGATACATTTATGTTTACTGTTGATATAAATTCAGGCAGTGACCTGATCTCACAAAATTACGTGAAATAACCAAGTTTTTTTTACACCAAATTACATGCTGGTGGCATCTAATGTGTGGAAATATGTCTTGAGTCACTAAGTTGCACCCACTGGTTTAGCATGAATCCGTACTCTGTGGAACCTTAGTCGGGCTGGGTACCAAACTGTACTTTTATCATCAGATTGGTTGGGACTGTTATGATGTGACATGGAGTTAAAAATGAAGAAAGCACTTTTTTTTTGTTTTTCTTAAATGAAGCACTTTTTATAACATGCACATTTATTATCACCTTATTTAAGTACTTAATATCTATGATCCCTCCGGTCAAATGTGAAAACTGACTATAAATACAGTCTACTCCAGATAGATGGTACTGTCCGCTCTGCTAGATGTGTCAATAAAGTAAACCCTTTATAAGGTGATAACTGAGCAGCAACCTCTGGGCCTGAAAAGTGAAGCCAGAGGTAAACCTGCATACTATCCAATGACCAGCAGGGGGCAACTCCACTAGTTACAAGAAGAAGTCTTTTTCTCCGAAATCAGCAGGCATATGAGCCTACTTCTCAGTAAACATTCTCATCATGAGTCTAAGTCTCAATGGTTAGTTTCATTTCTGCAACACAGCATGATTCATTCCAGTCGGAAACAGTCTTGTCATAGATTTAACTCAGAATGAGCTGTGATTGGTGTGTGGGTGTGGCTGATACGGTACAATTCAATCAGAGGCTGTCAGCTGGATACAGCTGGCGTGTATGATTTCAGTGTCCTGCATTAACTAAGGCAAAGCATTGTGATTAGATTACGGCGAGCCGCTGTAATTACGGGGGGAACACTTTTATAGTTATTATTTAATATTACTGTAACAGAACATTCAAGCAGCAACCTCTTTTTTTTCCAAATGTTCTATTTTGGAATAAAAAGGTGGAAGTTAAAAGTGTTTTTTTTCATCCGATTCATCGATTCATCGAAAAAATAATCGACCGATTGATTATCAAAATAATTGTTAGTTGCAGCCCTAGTTCACAGCTTGCTGCCCCTCATGGATAAAAATATATATTGGATATATTCTTAATGCACCTAGAATATAATATTTTAAAAGCAGAATCATTTTATGCAAATCTTGATAAATTGCTAAAGTAACTATCATGATCATTATGAAATAGGACACTGGACTTTTGTCTTATTAGGCATTTATCAAACTTAACTTAAAATTGTCAAGTGTTCAAGGGGAACTGTGATATGTGAAATGTTTATGATGGTAGCATTTACTTTCTCAGATTACAGACTTTTCCCACACACCCCCAAACATAGGCAGCATTTTCTATTATGGAAAACAAAATACCTCATGGTCTCTCCCACTGGCTTCCTGCCTGGAAACACAAGAATAATTTGTTAAATTCCCTTGGAAAAGCCTTTAAATAAACAGCCAGTCTTGGTTTGAGGTCAGTCAGAGAATAACAGTGTAGTAAACCTTCACCTGGACTTGAACAGCTTCACCTTGGACTGTAACGACATGTACTGAAAAGCAATGGAGCCCTGCGGCTTTGCAGCTAACGCACATGCCTCCACTGCTACCACCTGGCTGTGACTCTATTATTTATCAATTTTCCCATGTTGAAAACAGTCGTTGTTGATGTTAGCAATCCATTAACAATTCCCATGATGCCTTCAGTTTAATCTTTCCACAAATCAGAACTTTTCTCACAGCTCTGATTTCGCACACGGGAAAACTGCAATATCATCACATGACTTTTCACTATCGGGGACAGAACGGAGGGAAGCTCACTTTGAAGAAGTGGCATCAGTGAACATAGGTAGATAACTATTATGTCCTTTTAAAAATCCATGAGATAAAATAATAAATCTGAATAATCATCCCTTGAAATCGAGAGACAATTATTTTTAGCTGTAAAGTTTTCACCATTGAGCAACAACTAAACACTGAGTCACAGATCCATCTGTCAGCTTTAGTGGGTTAACAGTGTTACTACACACACACTGATTATCCTGAAAAGGTGAGTCATCAGATGCAACTGTCTCTGTCTGAGATCACATGCTTTGTGAAGCACTGGTCACCCACCTGCTGTCTGTGTGGAGGAGGACCAATGTGCTGTCTCAGTGGTCCAGAGTTTCAACACACTGGATTACTGGACTGGACTAACTTTGAGCTGTCCTCACACATGCCTGTGTGACTCAGAACCCATTTAGTTGCAACAGAGTGTGTGTGTATAGGTGTGGATGCTTGGTGTGCTTTAAAGTGTGTGTGAAATAGATTTTCGCCATGTAGTGCTGTATCTTGCATTCTGTGTATGATGAATCTGACCTCTGGTGACCCCTGTGGAAACATCAGGATTTGGGAAGGCAAGAGTCTGTCGGGGTCAAGGCCAGTCAGAGCAGCTGCCCAGCTTCCAGCGGGAAAGAAACAGCCGGACAGTTTCCTGAACATGAGGATGTGGAAATGATCCTAGACTACAGCCCTCTATAAAAGTGGTATGTTTACAGTATAGTTGTACACTATTTGGAGTATTACTCCACGCACGGTCTATGTGGGAGTGACCCCAGATAGTCTAATATTTGATGATTAGTTCTAAAGAGCCTGATTGTTCTGCTAATCTCATAGTTGAATTGCCAAGGTGGGAGAAACGTGAACAGATAATTCCATTCCAGCTATTTGGAGGTCCTAATTGTCTAATTCAATCAAATTAAAGAGTCCAACAACCAACAAGAATGAAGCAAGCACTAGCAAAACACAAATTATAATTATAGATCTATAAACAATGCAACATGGTTAGAGCGGCATCCATTTTTTTGTAACGTGCAAATTTAAGTTCTGCAGCTACTAACTTCCTTACGAAGTTCAGTATAAACCAAGTCACAAACACACTTAAGTGAGGTTTAGCTGCAGTGACAATCAAACAAGCAATAGAGAGTACAAAGCATGGAGAGGCATGTGAGAGGAACTGAGGATTGTGGGATATAACTGCTGCATATTTCTATTGGTACGTCATAAAATTCTATTCATTAAAGCAACATTATGTAGAATTGGTATTTTCTGCGATTTGGTGTGTAATTAAGAATTCAATTCACTAACAATGCTATTGGGAATATGAACAGCTGTGCATGTGCATTTGTTATGATTACAATGTGGCTTGGGAGTGGGAAGTTTGCATGTTCTCCCTGTGTCAAATGCCAAAGACATGCAGGTTAATTGGTGGCTCTATAGGAGTGAATGAGAGTGTGAATGGTTGTCTGTCTCTATGTGTCTGCCCTGTGATAGTCTGCAGACCTGTTCAGGCTGTACCCCACGGGCCACCCATGTGGAAGGAATTGGGTAGATTGAATACCCATGTGCACATCGGATCCTGAAGATATTTCTCAGTGCTGTCAGATCTGGCGTTTGATCCACCCATGTTCAGATCATGACTGGCACCAATTAAGTTAGTGCTGCAGTCTGATCTGTTTTGCCTTGCCTCTGATGGCATTGATAAAGTTGAAGCACTTGTGCTTTCTAATCGATTAGATGTGCATAGCTATGGTACACATGCAGGAGAACAACATAGCTCATCTCTTGCTGTTACTGTGTCCTCCTCTAGTTGGGCGTGACACCAAGTTCCAAGGGCAAACAACTCAACATCCACCTACGTGGAGTGGCTCCACTTGTAGTTATCACCTGGAAGGACAGCCATCTGATGGTCCTTCATTTTATCAAGGGCAGCGTCTTTATTTCTAACTGTGTAAAAGCAGCATTTTAATAAACTCCTGGAATGTTACAGTACATTCCATATGTTAGCTCCCTTTATAGAGAAGGAGGTCTGACCAAAGGAAATGTTCCCGATGAGGATACTTTACAGTTCCCTGCAGCAGTATACCTTATGGACATTCCTAAGGCCTGTAAGTAGCTGAAGATGTAGACTTTTACAATACCTCTTTGTTGGTCATTCTGGGAAAATTCTTTGTAAACTCAATAAAATCAAGTTTACCATAGGTTCCTTGCAGGCTCTCACAAACCATCATCAAATCTGCTGATTATTTACTGCTCCGAGGATTCTTCCCAAAGCCATTTTCGCAAGAAGGATTTCTAATTGCGATAATTCTCAGGCTTGTCATCAAAGGCCATGAACCTTGTGGTAACGAGCTGGCTGCAGGCAAGGTACCTTGGGAGATCTATGGTGATGGAATATTATCCTTGGAAAGTTGATCAAGCTTCGCTGTAGAAAGGTTGAAATTGGCTGTCTATCCTCTATCTCAGGCCCTAAGTCTCCTTGGACATTTTGACTGAGACGTAGACAATATCATGATTGTTGACACATTGGCTTGAAGTCCTGCTGGTTGATTGATGGTTTCAGCCTATGAAATCGCTACTGTCATCTCCTTCTCTTGCGACATGGCCTAAATATTAAATATACCTGGTATATCAAGGCTTGTTTTATGTGCGATGTTGTAAATTAGTATATCGCAAATTTAGCTTCTCTTGCTCTCTTAATATATATTGTGTATCGTGATATAGCCTAAAAATATCCTTTTGACAGACAAACGATACATAAACATAGCATTTGCGGTAATAAACACTAGTAAAGACTAGCTGTTTGATGCTTTACTAAATGTGAAACTAATGTATCCAAGCATAAAGAGAAATAAAGTAGAGTTTAGTTACTTGGTATGTGCGCAAACTGCTGTCTAAGGTAGCTCCTGTTGCAGCTAGCTGAAAGCTACAAACTTATCAGCTAACTTTCTACTCTAAAGGCAGCTTAGTTTGACATCATGTGGAGGGATTGATTTAAGGGTTTGATGAATGGTTCTTTAAATCAATTTGAATGCAACCCACAATTGAAGTTGAATAATTACCGTTCACCATAGTGCCAAGCTAGCATTACAGTTAGGCAGTAAACAACATTTGTGGTATTGAATCCAGAATGCCCGATTTGCCGAAGTGCCAAATATTACTTCTCAAGTAGTTTGCTTCCTGCTTGTCTACCCTACTGACAAGACATTTCATACTTTACAGACATGCACATCTTGAAGAAGAACCAAACAAATTCCAGCTGTATACATACTGGAACAGAGTTGTAAACAGCCACAAGCAAGCACACTGCCACAAAGTCTTTATTCATGATGAGATGCAGACAGTGTGGGCCATCTCAAGGTACACAGCGGACATGCATATTGTGGTGTTTTATTCTGTGCTGCCTACCACTTCTACCTCGTCATGTCAGAGCAGCTCAGGAACAGCAATGTGGTAGACAAGGGAAGCGTCTGTTTCCTATTTTTCTCTCATAAATACCTCCACCTTCCCTTTCTGGGGCAACACTATCATATCTCGGGCTATAGTCAGGCAAAAAGTCAAAGAGTCAAAAAGACAGCACTCTGCAACAGACTCCTTTATTGGTTGCAAAGAGCTGACAATTGTTCAACTTTGGGTGAAGTGGTCACCCATCCATCCAATCACAGTGCTGAACAACAACAATGTAGGAGGAATGAATCCTGCTGGACACAAAGAGTGGCGGCTGGTCCGTCACCTACGTGCATCAGCCCTTTCTTTTATCCAAAGACAGTACTCTTTTTACTTCCTGGGGATATTTGGTATCATAGAAACAGCTGAGTTGCGTCTCAGCTCCTGTCCAGTGACACAGGACATAGAGGCTTATAGACCATCCAACCAATTAGAGTCAGTCATACTCATATCTGCACTCTGCAGGTTATTACAAGATTTACACACAAATGCTGCTGTGTGTGTAAGACGAGACAGCTGCCCAGTCAACAATAGGGTTGGACAAAAGTCTTTGTCAAAATATTATATTTGTTAATCTTACAGTTTACTTCATGAACATGAGAGATGAGAGAATTAGTTGATCAATCAGTCAATCTACAGAAACCATTTTAATAATCAATTCATATTTAAGACCCTGTGATAGTATGGAGCAACAGATCACAAACCGAAATGACAGAAGAGACCTTTTGTGGATGTCACCCATAACATCACATTAAAAATAGACACACACATATCATTATACATACACGTACGGTGCACAGTTGTTTTGGTGAATTTAGGCTATAAAACCACTGACCTAGATTTAGGGCAAAAAACTTCCTGGTAAGGTGTTATAAAAGACAGTTTAAACAATAAATAAATGGACACAAATGTTGGCAGTGAAGTAGTTTCAAGCCATGGAAGTTCAACGTACGTAAAATTTGTTTACTTTTATTTTCATATGGGACACAAACCCTCCTGGCTGATAGTTGTGTGTTTGACACATACACCTCACCACCCTCCCGCCTTGAGTGTGACATCCACCGTTTAAACTCTGCCATCAATCACTACTACTACATCAGAAAGAGCAATGAAACGTAAATATGAGTCGTATTTTGCTGCCTGTACAAACAACATATATTATCATTTTTGAGGGGAGACCAGTCCCGCCCTTCACCCAATGTCAGCTGGGATTGGCTCCAGCCCCCCATGACCTGAGTTTGGATAATCAGCTAAGGTTAATGAATGAATGAAGGGATCATCCATTTGTTTCTTTTCTTCATCATATTTCATGGTAAACTGAATATGTTTATAGGCTCAAAATCCTTCCAATGATCCACACAAAGTATGTAGAATACATATACATGTAATACATATAAGGGTTATCCATGGATTCCTCATCGTCTGGTATCATTCAGCAGGCGTTTAGGCCTCGTGAGAAATAAAGCCAGAGAGAAGTTTCTCACATGCATGCTTGGTCGCTAACTACTAGACCTAGAGAGAGGAATGTGTCAAGATATGGCAAGACTGAGTGAATAGAGGAGGAGGAGTGAAAGAATGAAACAGTCCTTGGAGGGAGACAGTGAGGAAGGGAGAGGCAGAGAGAGCGATGGGGGCTGTGGACCGTATCTTTATTTGGGAGACATTGTTTTGGTTTGGGCAGATGTGGGAGGCTGAAGTGAAGCCACATTCTCAGATGTCGAGACACTTCAAATACTCGGAGAGGAGGAGGGATGCACTCGGTCACACATATATATCGTACGTGAACACATACCCTCGCACAAACTGTAATTATTGTCTGCTCAGCGCCTCAGCACAGGGCAAAATATGTCTTTCTGTGTGTGTGTGCAGGCAAGAATGGCCCATACAGCTAACAAAGCCTGTTTTGTTAAAGCCCGCCCCATCCAGTTTATGTGAATTTCTCAAGCCTTGTTTATCTCACTGCTCCTCCAAGTTTCTACTCCAGCCATACACATGACGTGAGAAAGACAGGCCCACTGTGACACACAGCACTGCATATTTAGGAGTGTGCAGCTTTTATCTGTACAGGCCTGCTTATGTTCTCAGGATCAGATATGGCAGCATGTCAACCCACTGAGCACTCTATAGGAAATAATGCATTTCCCGCTGTGACCAGTCAAGGCTTTTTAAGCCTGACTGCTTCACTCAGCTGGTAAAGCAAAGTTTTGCAACTCCATACATCCTGGTTGTAGCCATGTGAGTCAGATCAGAGTTAAGCTTCATGCACACTGTCCTCCCCCCTCTTTGACACAGATGCAGCCTAATTCTTAAGTGTGCATGCCAGTGGTTAAGACGGGTCGACTAACTGCTACACTTCAGCGGTTACATTGATCTGGGTGTTCCAACCTGATCTGGATTTTCTTACCAAACTTCCCACATTGCCCCATTCTTCTGTAACAAAGCTTGTTGTAATATATGAATGACAGTGAGGTTGTATGAGGTGCTTCCCCTCAGTCAATTTATTCCATATAGTAGATGATAATCTGCATGTTACCAGTTGTGCTCCAGGCGGTAAACAGACTGCAGACGGGGCCTGTACATCAATGTATTTTAACCACCGAAACAAAGGCGCGTTAACCTCCATGATATACGCATAAGCACACTTCTGAAGAGCATGAAACACTTGTGGATAGCAACAGAATCGGTGGACATACTCTTAATATGGAGTACACATAAACAGGTCTAACATTTTTAGGGTGGGCTTTTGTTTAGGAGGTTAAAATACATTTTGTGACTGTTTCCTGTCCGGAGCATCCTGATCTCTAAACTGGCAACGTGCAGACCATCATCTACTGCAGTAATACATCGAATGGGTAAGTACCTCATGCAACCCCACTGTAAAATATCCAGACTATCCCTTTAATTTCTCACATGAACATTCAGGTGATGCAGCTCTGCTGGTACCATGAACATGTCACCTCCAAGCCACACTGGAGCAGTTCACAGCTGAGTGTGAAGCAGCTAGAATGAAAGTAAGCATCTGTGTGTCGGGGCCACTGCGCTCTGCCAGGAAATGGTGGCTCTCTCACTTCAATTGAGAACCGAGTTGCTGCCAATAGTGAAGAGCTTGAAATACCTTCAGTCTATTTCCAGTTAGGGTAAGATGTAGCATCCGATCGAA
>CAFUXE010000429.1:549392-567953 GCA_903364295.1 Serranus cabrilla | reverse complement strand
TCTATTGCAAATGTGTATGTTTCTCTCTACTCACAGAGTGAATCTGCAGACTCAAGTCGTTCTTCTCCTGAAGCAGGGAAACCATTTTGGCTTCCAGTTCCTTCCTCTTAGTCTCAGCTTTGGCTAAATCCTCCTTACACTTGGCAAACTCCACTTTCATGATGGCCATCTCCTTCTCAGTCTCAGCACTCCTAAGAAGTGGCTTGATCTTAAAGTAGAGCTTCATCCATGGCCAGTGTTTTACATTCATGAAGGAGCGAATGTTGTACTGGACTATATAAATAGAATCTCTGAAAAGATGGAGCCCATTCTTAGTTCTTTAGAGTAAAAGCACATTTTGTATTGAGTTAAATGAACTAAACTGTAAACATGGTTTACATGTATTTATTTAGACCTACATTCTTTGTACACGTGACTTAATGATCTATGACAAAAACTAGTATGAATTTCATTACCTCCTCTCGTTCATTTTCTGAAGCTCCTTCCTTCTGAGAAAGCCACGGCACAAGGCTTGAGTGATGGTGATGAGAGAGGCCAGTTTTTCATCCCTCATCTCTTCCAGTAGACCTAAGAGTCCTGCTTTAAAAAAGACCTGCAGGAAATAGAAATGTAGGCACATGTTGGGATGCTCTTGTATAGAGATGTAGTAGTCTTTACACTCAAGTCCCAAGTCAAGTCCAACATCATCACCATTGCCTGTATAATAACAGTGGATGTAGTCACCGTGACATCACCCATTGGTTAGTGAACTACTTCTTTGAATTAAATCCGTTTTGCATTGAGTTCAGGATTTTAACGGTCACCATCTTTTGTCCACCCCCCATATTGTTATTTTGGAACCATTGCAAATGTTTTAAGTGACCAGAATGTTCCAGTTAACTTTGATGCAGTAAAAAGGTCAAAGCTGAGAGAAAGATGAAAACACACAATGCACCCTGGTAGTGACCTGTTAATCATACGGCAGGTCATACCCTGCTTTATCAAGTCCTTAGTCAAGTTCAAAGTCTTAAACTGTGAGTTTTAAGTCCTAAACAAGTCATAATGTGCTCATCCTTATTTTTGGTTTGCCTAGTGTCCTTTTGTAATGTAATGTAATGTAATCCTTATGCATGTATAACCTCATCAAGATATATTTTCTTTTTCAGGACAGACTGGTATATCAGAAAGTGTATGCTCCAGTGACATCACATGAATGTAAAAAATAGTTGTAATATGACCATGAATTATTAGTGGGCAAAGCAGTTCTGCTCAGTGTACTGAATCATTAGAATCAGTTCATTAAAAAGATTTGCACAAAAGATTCAGTTCAGTGCTTAACCGAAGCTATGGCTGCGTATCAGCTGAAACATTGCCAAGCATTCAATTCTGCTTGCTAGTGTGCTGAAAACAGACGTTCATTAATGATAAGCCAATGCCAATCTAATTTATTCAGGTCTTATTACATATCCTCAACAAAAGTGTTGATATGTGTTCCTGTATGGTACCGTGCAAACATTCAGATTTCTGAAGTTGTGTGATTGTCATAAGGTCTGTTCTGAAAAAAAAATTTTCTTTATTCTTGCTTCACATCTTTCAGATGTTACCACTCATTCCCACAGCAGCTTCAGTTCAAACACACTAAGGTTTTCTAGTTGAAAAATAAATTACCTTGGTATGTCCAAACTTATACTGTGTGTGATCCACATCAATAGAACCCAAGAGCTTCTCAGCAGCTTTCTTGTTGTCAATGAATTGTCCCTCTGGTATCACACTAGCATTCAGTACTTTGTACCTACAAGAAGTAATAGAGAAAAGTTAGTCTTTTTTTAAAATTCTCACAAACCTACTCTACTGCTTCTTACCTTTGCTTGAAATCCCCATACAGGATCCTACTTGGGTAGCCCTTCCTGCAGATCCTGATCCCTTCCAACACACCATTACATCGCAGCTGATGGATAACCAGATGGTGTTCCATAATCCCTAAAAATCAGCCAGAAACACATAATAACTAAACTGCTTCAGATACTATTTAAAAGTTTAGATATTGTTTGTAATATAAGCTGAAATACCTGGAGTTTTAGTTTCATTCGGAATCAGACACCTTACAAAGTGAGGATGGGTGCTTTTGAGATTTGTCATTAGCTTCCCCAGGTTCTCCTGTTCAACATTATCAACACTTATGTTATAACCAACCATAACAAAATTATCAACATCCATTATTATTTTAGTATGGGGTTACCCTGAAGAGGGCTGACACAGTCTGGAAGGATGAGCCCTTCTTCTTTGCCGCTTTCTTTACAGTAGCACCACTTCCTCCTGCAGGGTTCTCTGAAAAAGTTTTTATTGACATTTGAAGACTGAACAGAGGGGCTGTTAGATTTAAAAAATGTTTAGAATCACAGTTATTATTGTGGAAAATCTTGGAAAAACGTCCAATAAAGTTCCTTATTCAGCCTTGTGCTGGAGTTAATACAACAAATCAAATACAGATTGAATTGACACAGTACAGATTGGTAGAAACACTACAGTCTGTCTTTTGCCATGCCACCTTCTACCTGTAATGTTCACGTGTGAAATCTTGTGTGAAATCTCTTTAGAAAAATGTTGTATACTTGTAAAATAAATCTAGGTCTTTTCTTACATTATCTAATAGAATTCCTCGACACAATTCTCACCATCAGATGAAGAATAGTTGGAGTAGAGGAAAGCCAGTAGTTTGAGGCTGGCTTTCTGGTACAGCTGGACCACAGTGTCATTCAGCGGGTCCTTGTTCTTGTCCAACCAGCCTGTGATGCTGTAGTCCACAGTGCCAGCGTAATGCACCAGGGAGAAGTGAGCCTCAACCTTGCCTTTGACAAGCTTAGGCTTCTGGAAGTTGTTTGATTTTCCAAGATGTTGGTCATAAAGTTTGTTTTTGAAGGTAGTGTCTGACGCCTTGGGGAACATGCACTCCTCTTCAAGAATGGAAAAGATGCCCATTGGCTGTTAAAACAGTAAAAAAAAATTTAACACAAAAAATTAACACAAAAAACTAGGCATTCATTTCTATATAGTTATGTAATATGATAGTTGAATAAACCAACCTTTTCAATAAGCTCTATACAAGCAGCCAAGTCCATACCAAAGTCAATGAACTCCCACTCAATGCCTTCCTTTTTATACTCCTCTTGCTCCAGCACGAACATGTGATGGTTGAAAAACTGTTGCAGTTTCTCATTGGTGAAATTGATACACAGCTGTTCCAGACTGTTATACTGCAAAGCAAACCATTAACTGTAGAGAATGACTTAACTGATTGATTACAAAATGAGAATAAACTGGGGAATGCAAGCTTACATCAAATATTTCAAACCCAGCAATGTCCAACACTCCAATAAAGAACTGCCTGGGTTGTTTGGTGTCCAGCATCTGATTAATGCGGAGGACCATCCACAGAAACATCTTCTCATAGACTGATTTGGCCAAAGCACCGATTGAATTGTAGACCTGCACAATGACATGTGGCAGTGAGATCCCAACAAATCAAAGATATAAAGCCTTAAAAGATATTGTAAGACAAAAATGTTATATGCCATACATTTCTGGGGGGGAATTTGGAGCAGAACAATTCCACAGATAATACCTGCCACTAACATATCACATATCCAATCTCTATTAGCGCTCCTCTAGCCTACATTAAACTTCGTAGAAACATATGAGGTGATAACATTTTAGAACTTCTTTCACAAGCAATTTTGTCTGTAAGCCACCAGGTAGTTAAAGCAGGTGGTGTTCTGAGGAGTTATCTGAGCTTTGAAGCTGGAAATAGCTGCTGTACATTTGGTTTTATGGTTACAAGAAACAATAAGGTGAAAGAGGCAAAAGATCTCAGGGGGGATTCCACTCTAATCATGAGGGTTGATCACTCAATAAAAGATAATTATAAAAGGAGAGAGGGCATTTTCTAATTTTGTGTGAAAAATACTTTTTAATTGTGAATAACATGAAGAAGGGATTGCTTCCTGGCCAGAATCTGAAATGGGAATATGTAAAGCAAGCAGTACGTGTTTCAATGCAAGAATTGTTTTATGAATGTTCTATGACTCAAACTAAAGGATGCTTTCCCAAGTTATTAACCCTCTGAGCCCCAAGCTGTTGCAGGTTGCTGTTTGCTCTTTTTTACATTTTACTTATCTTGTATTTCACAGCATTATACAAGTTCTGCAGCTCTATGGAATCAGCACAATCGTGGCTAGAAGTGGGAACAACTCAAAAATGTGAAGAATAACACATTTTTAATAGCATAAATATTCATTTTTTTAAAAAGACAAAAGCAAGCTGAATTTCTCTGGTAAATGCATTTTTTAAATGTTTAAAAATTGGAATGAAATGGAATTCATCAACACTTTTCCAAGTACCCAAAGAGGACATGACTACTGGGGAAAAAAATGGGTCTCTACATGCTGTAAATATTGAACTTTTTGCATTTTTACAACCACTTCTTATATCCTCTCCTGTCCTTTCCTCTCTGCTCTGTGTAAACCGCCTCTAGTTCTATGCGATTTTCAGTGAATATTTGTCACATGACCAGTCATCTCAGCAGAATCAGTCAGTTTCACAGCGCAGAATCTTATGTTTTTAACAGGATCTAGTTACTCCAAAACGGTTACAACACACAAGTACCTGCTGAACAGTCTGTCCTTTGGTCACATACTCATTCCCAACCTTCACTCTGGGGTAACAGAGCGCTTTGAGCAGGTCTGCAGAGTTCAGGCCCATCAGGTAAGCTGATTTGTCAGCCACTGACCAAAGAAAAAGATCAAGTAAAAAAACTATAAGGCAGAGTGTGATTTTAAAAAAGAGGAAAGTTAGATAAGGTGCAAAAAAAAAGATATTTACATGACCAAAATATAAAAGACTATCATAATGAAATAACTGAAACAAAAGAAAAATAGAAATCTAAAGGTTTAGGCCTACCCTCTGTCCCATCTGGCTCTGCCTGCTCTTCTCTCTGCTTCTGCTTGAACTTCATGTTCCCATAATGCATCACAGCACCTGTTAGCTTGTAGATGCCAATCTTCTCATCCCCAGTGAAGCCGAGGGTTTCGATAGCGCTCTGAAAGTATATCACAACAGAGCTGATGCTGTGCATGTTTGCAGGGATGGAAAAGAAATGACAGTGAATATGAACCTGATCTCACAAAGTAACGTGAAATAACCAAGTTTGTTTTAACACTGAATTACGTACTGGTGGAACGTTATGTGTGTGAAATACGTGCCGGAGTGTTCTAAAAAATAGCATACACGTCATTATACATACATGCATGGTTGCCGGTTGTAAAAAAGGCTGCAGTTTCAATGAATTTAGGCTACAAAACCACTGACCTAGATTCAGGGCAAAAAAACTTCCTGGTAAGGCGTTATAAAAGACAATAAAAGTAAATAAAAATATCGGAAATGCTGGAAGAGAAGCTACTGAAGTTCTTGGAAATGCTGGAAGTGAAGCCATGGCAGTTGAAAGGGCGGAAGGGAAGCCACATAAGTCCCTTAAACAACAGAAGTTATGTTAAAATATAATTCACAAAGTTAATACACGTTAAGTTACATAACTCAGGTAAGTTACATAACTCAGGTAAGTTACGTAAATAAAGTAAACAATGTAAGTTACATAAAAAACGCAATTCAAGCGCCACAGAAGTCACATAAAAAGATATTTTGTTTTCACACAGGACACAAACCCGGTTCTCCTGGGTGAAAGTCCGCCGTGTGCTGCCAGCACGTACTTTGGCGTTAAAACAAATGTGGTCATTTCAGGTCATTTTGTGACATCAGGCTGGAATATGACTTACATCAGTGGCCATCAGTTCTTCACTGTCATCGATACTGGCCACACTGATCTCCCCTTGGCTGACAAATGGGAAGTCAAAGGGGTTGGTGGAGATGAGGAGAGTCTCTGGATTGAAAAATAATGTGCATGTTAAATCTAAACCATATAATAAACTAGACATTGGCTCAAAATGGAACAGTGTCCTCCAATATGTTACCTATCAGCTCAGGCTTCTTGTTGGACATGACCTGGTAGAAAATATGGTAACTTCTCTCTGCCGACAACTGAAATGTTACTCTGGATTTTTCCAACAGATCTACAAAAAGAAACAAGACTCAACCTCAAGACATTACTACAAAATATAACATGTCTCCATTGTCTCCTAACTTACAAGTTTCAATATCAGCGGAGGCCAGTTTTCCTGAGGTTCCAAAATGGATTCTTATGAATTTTCCCTGAAAAAGAAAATAATTTATAATAATTAATGTATGAAACCATGTGAGATATGAGAATCAGGTATTAATAAAGCTTCGATCTTGTCACTCACAAAACGTGAGGAATTATCATTTCTGACAGTTTTGGCATTTCCAAAAGCCTCAAGCAGCGGGTTAGCCGAGATGATCTGGTCCTCCAGATTACCCTTCAGCAACACAAAAAACAAAGTGCAATATTACAAATGCAGATAAGAATGCAAACAATGGAGGGCTGTAAGAAAACTACTTGAAACACCATTAGAAAGACCACAAAGTCTTTATATTACATGTAATTTTCCAGAGGCAGCAGCATCTTTTCTCCTGTCCGCAGACCCTGCGATTGTCGCAAAGTACTGGATGACCCGTTTGGTGTTGACAGTCTTTCCTGCACCAGATTCTCCACTACACAACAAAAGAAACACACCAAAACTATTTTATTTTCTCTTTGACCAAAAGAAGACAGGCTGAAGCTTTTGCATTAAAATGCAGCTTACGTGATAAGGATGGACTGGTTTTCTCTGTCTACAACAAATAACACCAGAGTCATATTAGAACAGTACCATGCAATGCATCAGAACCTTAATCTGAATATGATATATAACAGAAGAGAACAACGATTGTCCATTTTCACTTTACCAGTCAGCATGAACTGATAGGCGTTGTCAGAGATGGAGAAGATGTGTGGTGGAGCCTCTTGGCGCTTTTTGCCCCTGTAGGCCACCACCACCTCTTGATTGTAGACTGGGAGACACTTATAAGGGTTCACAGTGACACAGAAGAGCCCAGAGTAGGTCTAAAACATAACAAATAGACAAAATATGCTTTGAAAAAAGCTTTTTAGGCATCAGCGAGGACCAGGGGACCCAACTCATAACTTTCTCCTGTCCTTCAGGTTTGTCTTTACATTTGTCCTTTGTCCAGCCAAGTATCCGCAAAGTTACTCTTTAATGAAAAGTATTCACAAGTATATTGTTTATGAGTTGCCTGTGGACACACTCAAGCTCAGAGACACAGTGGGACGAATTCATAAATGATTGCGAGGCTTTTACGACCACTAAACCACTAAAAGGGTGCTGCCAAGCAAACTGCAACTCAGTGCTTCGGTTCTTTTTGCACATATTTAAATGAGGTAGTATGCATATATTTTCTATGCATATGAGTCTAATTTTCCAATTCACAAACATGAGCGCTGTACTGTCTTCAGAGAGCTGGTGGTAAATGGAATACATTTATAATGATCTTTTGGATGTGTAAATAAACACAGAACATTAAATAGCATTAGTTAAATGAGCCAAGCTGTATTATTAATACAAAAGGAGCACAAGCTAGGCCCAAATGAAAAAAAAAAATCTTTCATGCGATATTTCAATACTGCAGGACCTTTATTTTGAAATATAAGCAAAGTATTCCTTTATTTTATTAATTCATGTGAAGATGTCAGATCTTACCTGTGGACTTAAAACATATAACTACATCCTAAAATCAGGAACAGTAGGTACTGCACATTGTCTTTGTCAGCATTATATATCACAAACTGTAATGTCAGCCCTCTGGCTGGTTGTGTGGGAATGACAGTAAATGTTGCATTACTCACATAGATCATCCACGCTGCATAACGCTCTTTGAGGTTAAACAGCACGGCGGCCTCATTCAGGTGGGTCATCATGGCCATGTCCTCGATCTTGTCGAACTTGGGCGGGTTCATGGGGAAGAATTCATCATCCTTCACTGTTACAACCTGTGAACAGGGATGTGTCCTCCATCAGCAGGACAATACAGAGTGTGTGTGTGTGATGTGGGCCCGATGCACAGCTTACGTACCTGTCCTGCATCAGTTTTAACGGTGGCTTTGCCACCTTCTTTGCTTTGCAGGGTGCCTTTAGCAAACAACTCCTTTGGATCCACCACATACACTGCGGTTTTAGCATCAAAGGGCCTGTTTTGGGCTTCGATTCTCTCTCGTTCAGGTCTCCTCAGGTACGGGGCCGCCTCCCCAAAAACACTCATTTCAGCATCTGAGCTCATCTCTGCAGTTCACCTCAGAGAGGATGAGAGCTCCCGGCCTGTGGTTCTAATAGCTGTATAGAAAAAATGTAATCATCAATCAATATCAGTTCTTACCTGTATGGGCATTGTGTCCTTCTCTGAGAGAGTCAGAAACCAGATGAAATCCTACCACTACAGTCAGAAACTATCACACCCACACAACACTGAAACTAGTCCTCACCAGCACAAGTTCCAGCTGAAAAACGTGGACAGCTTTGACCCTAACTGCTTTTATAAGGTTGCTCTTGGCTCATTTGGAGACACAGCAAACACCTATATTTAGGTCAAAGCCTCTAATGAATGTGGGTGGAGAGAAGTGATTAGTTTGGCATGTCATATCATGGAGATGTCACCAAGCTTTTGTTATACATCCATGGCAGGGAGCAACTGCAGCTCAAGAAAAAATGAATGCCAAAGGAGGGTGACCTCTGCCAGAGATTCAGAGCTCACATTGATGCTGAAATGTTCCAAGCACGCAGACAGACACACACTGTTTGTTTAGCATGTTCACTGCTGTGCCCGGAAGATTAGAACCAAACAGTACCATGAGGATTAGCAGCTATTAGAGGTTCTTAAACTGACATATCCACCATAAAAGTCTTTATATAGTCTATTATCTATACAAAGCCTCATAAATGAGTACAAAAAATATTTATATGGATAAATTAATTTATCTAAATCATTAATTTGTCCTATATTTGATCAGCATGGTCTGGTGAGTTCAATCTCCCGTATGTTCAGTAAGCCAGTACACATGAATCAACAAAGAACCTTCAAGAAAATGATCAAAAAACATTTAATATCTATAAAAACATATTTCTCTCATATAATGTAGGTATTTTGCGTCCTGCCGGTTTACATTGATCCCACCTCGCCAATCTAGCCAATTTAACACCTATGTTACTACTTCTACTACAGTCTGTGATCTGTTTACCAAACACCCCTGTACGCTGGCCCTGAAGTTCAAACCACAACAGCACTGGTTGCACTGTCTGGTATTAATTGCTGGTGCATTGTGATGAATTGCTGGTGTGTTGTGTGAATTGCTGTTGTGGTTTGCACTTCAGGGCCACCATACCACTGTCACCTATTGAAATGCCACCTGGCACTGCACGCATGTAAAACCATTCACAAATACAATGTTGTCACTATGGTGTTCATGATTATTATTGTACACACCCACAAATGTGTCCATACACCACACATATCATCTGCCCTCCTTCAAGTAAAGTCAAACTACATTATTTGTATTCATTATTATTTTCATTCTGTTTTTATCTTTATGTTTGCTCATTTGCATTTACCTTTTTTTCTTCCCCCTAACTATCTCACATAGAAACAATCCAATTCCCACTAATCATATCACAGCTACTCTTGTGTCATGTTCAACCTTGATTCATCACCAAAACAGCATACTACAATATCCATTACTCATTTTTTCAAATGTTGTTTATTGTCTTCACAGTCAAAAAGTCAACAGTCAAAAAAGTCTATTAAATAATAGAAACAAATGAGTAAGTAGGAGAAAGAAGAAACACATAAATGCAATATTGCATTTATGTTTCTTCTCTCCCACGATGAATTCTGACTTTTTATGATTTTAATATGTCTATTAATTTGACTGAACAACATCAATATTTTACCATTTGTTTGCCTATTCATTTATTTATTTATTTATCTCTCGCTTCCCCTCTCTCTCCCACATATCTGCACATTCCTCTGACCACAATCACTCATACACAAACATACAACACACCATGTACACAGACACTAACTATACTTCCACTGACAAAAATAACAACAAACATTGTATGTACTATGTCAAACTGACAAAATGCTTTCATTGTACCCCCCACTACTGTGACAAATAAAGCTGATTTGATTTGATTTTTGATTTGATTGGGGGAATATAGTAGCTGTGAGAGTTAGATGAGAAGATTGAGTGTGTGTGAAATACACAGCCGGGGTCGGGATGCGGCTGCATGTCTAAAAGCTCAGTACCACATCTTGTTACTCCCCAATAAATTGTTCACATATTACTTCCCCTTAAATCTCAAATTCTAATTTTTACATTTGGGTTTCAGTATGGATTAAAGGAATGAAGTGCATCCTGGTAGCCAGTGAGCTTTGAAGGTGTTGGAAACCTTTTGGTTGTTGAAAAATGATCATTTTGTTTGCTCTCTATTGTGTCAAATGCATACAATTCAGTGCTGACAAGCAATATATGCCTACAGTAACCCTGTCTTATTGTTTTTGAAATATTACACAAAATGCATCCGTGACTCTTATGATTGCCATGACCAGACTTATAAATAAAGACAGAGCTGATGAATCCCTCAATAGAAATTCCCTCAGGATCCTCCTGATGGCTTTAGAGATTACAGTGGACTAAAGGTTGTGTCAGAGATTTAGAGAGCTCTCTTTTCCCTTGCCATCATCCTCTAAAGAGGGACGCTGGAGGACAGCAAGGAAAACAATGACCTGTTAGGCACACAGGACTATAGTGGAGGGAGAAGTTGCTGTACTGCAACATTTGAAATAGGACAGTAAAGAAAGAATAATGCAAAATAAGTTAATTGATTCACTTAAGAATTAAAACAAGAGTTAGATAAGGAACTTAACATGCATGTTCATTTTCTTTCGAAGAGTAAACTTAGAATATAAGTACAACTGTTGTGTTTGTATTAAACAAATCGTTTGAGTTGATGTTTGATTAATCACACGGAAAACTGTAAAAGGACAATAATTAATTGTTTGGGGATAATGAGTGAACTTTTGAACTTGGCAAGAGACAAACTAATCATTTCCTGTGCTCCCAGTCTTTATGCTAAGCTAACCACCTCCTTGTCTTTCACACACAGACATGCTCCTCTGATGTCACTTGGAAAGAAAGCTAATACCCACAACAAGATGCTCTCTAATGAGTTGGCCCAGTGTGCTTAATGTGTCTACATACACACAGATGCCACCAGCTCAGATTAACATGTATACAGGGATTAGAAAATACATAATATGAGTTGTATTACATTACAGTTACATTAAATTGGTGATTACTTGTAGGGATTACTCTGCCATGGAGGTCTTGTTAGGCATTGTGAGCCTTGGTAGGGGTCTACACTCTCCAAGTGCTGTTCCAGTTTGTTTCAGTTTTATTTGCTCTAAAATTCATAAGAGGCATATGGCTAGATTTACCACACATTTTGTTTTTAAAGTGAAAAAAAATGTGTGTGTGCAGTGCCCTTTCTGCACTGTTTTTGGATGGAAATATGAGACGCTAATGTGAAATATTAAAACACACTGCCTTAAAAATCCATTATTCAGAAAACATTACTTAATTTAATCTAGTAGAATGTGTTAGAAGGGTTAAGATGTTAGGGCATGGATTCAGTAATCTGTATTGGAATATGTTTTAAAACTACCCCTCCTAAACACTGTATGTACCATGGTAACAGGACATCAACTTTTGAGTGTATTCAAGCCGTCATTCAGTTGTAATTCTGGTGTCATGAGAGGAAGATTAGACGGCTGTAAACTGACAAGAAGGTGCTAAATCATGAACAAGCAGCCAATGAACCTACAGCAGGTCACACTGCCTCCATCTTAGACATGGCTACTTTAGGGAATCAATCAAGAGTGAGATATTCTTAGGGACTGTCCTCAAAGGGACAATCATTGTCAGTGTGAGGACAATGATGCAGTGGATTATCACTGCAGCCACAAACTGCCTTTCATTTGCCTTTTTTAACTGGCATGTGTGTTTCTATTGATTGAATAACTGCTTCGGCATTTTGAATATTGCCTCCTCATGAGTCTCAGAAAGCCAAAGTGAATGCAGTGGATTGCATTCAGACTTTATTCTAATCCTTAATGCAACAGATGGCAAAATCTCACGGCTTATGAGTTAATGTCAAGTCAAGTTCAAGTTGTCTAAATAAAGGGCTGCTAAATAGAGGTCACACAGTCTATTATCTGTCAGAGATGCACTTTGATATCACTTGATGGACAGCTGATGGACAGTTGCTCCTCTCTGAGCAACACAGCCTTCTCATTATCATTAATAATGCAGGATATGTTGAATAGAATTTGATATTTAATTTCTGTTCATATGCCAGATGGTTTCACACTGTGTTAAAGAATAACGAGGCTTTGCTGTTAGCATGCAATAGAATCTAATTCTCATATGATTTCCAATGCACACTTTTGTAGCACGATCTGATGACTTCCTAGGAAATTGGGAATTATTCCACAACCTAATAACCTATGTGGGGATCTGGCAGGATCAACTGGGGATCACTTTTATGCACCTTAAACATGAATAGGCTACATTAAAATATAGGTTAGTTATAACATAAAATATAATATTTTAACAAACAATTTATTAGGGTAACAGATATGCTAGCTTTTCAAAACCCCTGGTTAGCTTGTTGTAAGGATAACTGATGTAATGTTCATGTAATGCAACCGTGGTGTAATTTGCGATAGCATTTTACTTTTGTCGACTGCACTAACGCTGTGAAGATTATCCTGCTGAACAAAACGTGTAAGGATCAGAAACATGTGTTTGCCACAGACCTTTTTTTCTGCAATGGTCCAAAATCCAATGCAAAAACCCCATAGGCGAATTCTCAATAGACCACAAGGCGAAGCTACTTCCGGGTTGGCAACAACAACCTTGGTCACATGGGGTTGACTGTTGCCGTGGTAACTGTACACAGGCGCAGCGAATTGGCTGAGGTCTTTGCAGGTGTTACTGAAAACTTATAAACGGACACAGAAAGATGTCGGTTGTCGGATCTGATGAGTTTGATGATGAACGCAGTAAACTCGGGGTGAGACAATCAAATCGACTTATATTTGCATTACTTATCCGCTGCTAACAGTTCGCGGGAACCTGTGTGTGTGGGAACCTTATTTTTACAGTCTATGGTGGGAACCCAATTTTTTACAGTCCACGGTGGGAACATTGAAATTTACCTATGGTCTCTCTGTTTCAGGAATACGAAGGGGACAGAAATTACGCGGGAGAGAGACACGGAGTCGGTAAAGCTGTTCTGCCCAACGGAGACATCTATGAGGGACAGTACGAGAAGGGCAGGAGGCACGGACAGGTATGGTGCAGAGACTATGGTCATTAGAGAGTACGGATACACAACAGGCTGCTGTTACAGTAGATAAAGCACCAGGGCCGGCCCGTGCATATCTGCCGCTCGAGGCGAAAAACAATTATGCCGCCCCTAAGCCTACATTTGCAACGTAGTGGTCCATACCAGCAACAACACACAAACTGCAATGTATCATAAACAAATCAAAAACCAACAACAACACACAAACACATATAATCAGCAACTTAAAAGGCTAAAGAGTTGCTAAATAAAGCTTACCTTTCAGAAGTGTAGGTGGCGGGCCTTCATCGCAGCAAAGTTCTTAATTGCATCCAGGATCTTTCGAGATATCCTGACCTTCTCGGTGGCTTGGCGGTCGATTTGAAGCCAGGCTGCGGGCTGCCGTCTGCTGTTGTGGCGATGATGCTAACATTTGCACCTGTGAGAGTTGTGCTAACGTTAGCGGTCGGTGATGCACGTGGAGGCTCGTTGTCATCCTTACTAGAACTTCCGGGATCAATGTATTTTAAAAAAAAAAGAATCTCTCTGTTTTTGGAGAGCTTGCTCCTTCAATATCCTCTTCTTTTTGTATTCCGAACCAGATCATTTTGGTCGTTTCGACGTCATTACCGTCCCTGCAGTTTTTTCAGAAATACCGGTAGAATCAAAATTGTTGGCGGCAGCTACGATTGGCTCGCTAGAGCTGGGGGCGGGACTTGTCTGAGTGAGGCTCTGAGGCGGCCACAGGTCTAGCATGATTGACACATGTCTCAGCAAATCATACAGAAGGCGTAGTCTCTGAGCTTGCAGTTAGTTGATTTGCTCATGAGTTGGTCCCGGTTGGCCCACATTTCTGTAAAGCACTGATAACAAAAAGTTGGTACGCTGTCTAAAACGTGTGCAAACAACTGTCTAAGTTATAACAGAACTTAGACACTATTGAATCACTTTATAAATGTTTACTTTTTAAACATGATCTTTTATAGTGGCTTGTATCAAACTAATTTTATGTATTGTAGTGTTTTGTTCATTTTTTCTTTTATTCTTGGTTTGTTGTTTTCAGTCTGGACCCTGGGTCTGAATAAATGTTGCATTCAATTTAATATATTTAATGTTCTAACTGAGAAACCTTATTGTGTATCCTAAATATACATTTATTATGAATTTGATGCCAGCTACACGTTCAACAAAAAAGTGTTACAGCAACATCATTCAACAAGTGTTTAGGAACTGATGGTTTTGAAGTTTTAAGTGAAAATTCTTTCCCACATTTTTTGCTTGATATATGACTTCAGTTGCTTAGTGGACACCTGTTTAATATTTTGAACTTCATAAAACCTCACTTATTTCTAATGGGAGACAGGTCTGGACTACAGGTAGGCAAGTCTTACTTGTTGCAAGTACTTGTTTTTCTTCATTGCTCATGCTTTTTGACTAATGTATATCTTTGATGTTTTTTCTAATAGGGGACATATCGCTTCAAGAATGGAGCAAGATATGTGGGAGACTATTATGATAACATGAAGCATGGACAGGGCACCTTCTTCTATCCAGATGGCTCTAAATATGAAGGTACAATAAAGCTAAAGCATATGCATTGAGATAGTATTTCATAAGTGTGTGTGCAGGCCAGGGTGTCTATCATTTCTGTACAGTCGTGTGAAGGTTGAACGTTGTAGCCTCGGCACAGAGCTTCAGAAACTAACTGTTACTGTTGACCTCTTTGTCTGTCAGGGTCCTGGGCTGAGGATCTGAGACAGGGTCATGGTGTCTACACTTATCCCAATGGAGACACGTATGATGGAGAGTGGCTGCATCATTTGAGGTATGTTTACAGTTTTTATATCACAAAGGTATGATGCCACTGAAATGTTTTTGCTTTTAATTTGTGAAAATACACATTCCTTTTGATTTACAGCCTGCCTGATTTTTTAAATTTTAAACCGTGGATTCGTTGCAAGTCATGACATTTTGTTTTGGAATATCTGGGTTGCATATGTTGTTTCAACACAATTACATCACTATACTATACTATTTACATATACAACCTCTGCACACATGCAATTAAAATGTTATATGTAACATAGATGACTAAAAAAATGTCACTTTTCAAATAAATTTAGCCAAGTTTCAACAATTATGTCTTTTTTCATGTACATTACCAAATCCCTTCTAGTTAGGTACAGAAACTTTAAAACTGCTGACATGCTGGTGCTATGTGATTGCCAGGCATGGTCAGGGCATTTACCACTACCACCAAACTGGCTCCAAGTACAAGGGCTCATGGGTGAATGGCAAGATGGAGTCAGCTGGAGAGTACATCCACTCTAACAACAGATACAAGGGTAACTTTGTCAACAATAATGTAAGTTCTACTCTGATTACTCTTCACAAAATGCTTGGCCAGTAATTAATACAATTGACGAAAGTACAGAAATCTAGAAAATGTATGAAGTCTTTGAAATGAAATCACAGCATGGATTTTTCTGTAGTGGAAATGGTTAAAAATTCAGCACCAAATGTTTTGAACATATGGTATTAATCTCAAAATTGCTGCAGTAATTTATGAGACATAATTGAACACAGAAATGGACTTCATATATTCATGCTATAGAACAAATTGAGACACTGCTGAGTAGCTTCACAAATTAATCTTCAGCTTTCAGGTTATGTATACAACTTCTATGTGACTTTTACTGTTCACCTGCTATCTCCCCCTAAACATCCACTGCGTTCAATGAAGCAGAAGGCTGAGGTCAAGTTCCATGGACCCGTTTTTATGTGCAGAGGGGTGAACTAGCCCTCTAATTCTTGTCTTATTTGTGATCTGATGAACAGAAAGAGAGAGCAGGATGAGGAGGGAAAAAGAAGCAGATTTGTAATTTTTCCATTCAGTCTTTTAATTTTTTTTAATTGTTGTGTGAATACTTTTTGTAATTGCATCATATTGTTGCCCCCACTTCTTTAGACATTTGGCGCCACCTACTGCTTATATTGATTAACTAATTCCTGGTAATCCCAAAAACAGTAGCGGGTGGAACAAGCAATCATTCACAAATTTTTATTTGCAGATTTCTTTTGAAATGTGTTTAAAATCTGGGATACATTTGGCTAGAAATTGGTAATGTGATTGCTAAGATTTCAGAATGCCAGAACAATACTGAAATAGACCAAGACATGATGATCAAACAGTAACAATCAAATGACTACATAGCCATCACAGTATAAAGGCAAGAATTAGTCAGTTAGCAAAGTTATAGGTGCACTTTGGTGAGTATAGTGTTATGATAATATGTGTACCAATACCCAAACCGCTCAAGCTACACAAATATAAAAAAACTAAATATAAAACAAAAATATATGTTGTGACAAATCATAGTTTTACATTAAGTGATGGCTGTTTTGTTCCTGTTTTGCAGCCCTCTGGCCTGGGGAAGTATGTGTTCGACATCGGGTGTGAGCAGCATGGTGAATACCACCAAGTAGAACAGGTAATTCAACATCAACCCAATCTAACTTCATCTCCTCACAATAATATAGAAAAGCTGAACACTGAATGGTGATGTGACACCCAAACACAATGTAACCATGCCAACTTTCTTAACTAAAACTCCAGCCAGCGACTGATGAGGAGAGAGGTAAAAACATAAAAACACAGAAGTCGCCTTACCCCGGCTCCAGAGAGGGTTACCTCACCTCAGGGACCTCAGCAGCAGCAGAGGAGGTGCTGCGCTGCCTTACACAGCCTTTTATCCACAGCATAGATCACTTGGCCACATCGCTGTCAGCATGATGATCTTGGGGTGTTTTCAAATATGAGTCTTTTCATGCACAAGAATGCATTGGTGTTGTTGAACACAGTGCTAGAAGTAATCCTTGTTTTTATGCATGATGTGATTGGTCATGTCAGGTGACTATAAAAACTTGAGGATGCATGTTGGTAACTAGAAATATGTTGGGGATGTGAGCTGCAGTGAGCCTTGAGTTTGCAGAAGTTTTCATGCTTGCCTTGCTTGTCACAAATACTGAACACAGAGTCCTACTGTGTTTTGTGAAATCATTAATATATGTGCATTTGCATGCAATATGAACCAAAATGTGTCACAGTTATATATTTCTGAGCATTTCTTCTCCGTACACACAAAAAGCATGCTCCATCTTTGCAGGACCGTGCTGATGGTGAGTGGGGCGACTTGACCTCCACCGTCGTCCTCAAGTGGATTTGTGTCACCGGTTTGACAATGTGGACTCCAGATAATGACTCCTCAGGTGAACTTTACAGGGCACTCATTAAATACTTGTATATTGAATGTTTCAGTGTTAATGGTGAATATTATATGACTTTTACTTTTGTGACTTTTTTCCAAATGTTTACATACAGCCAGCCCGGATATGATGAAAGTGAGACAAGAGACAGTAAAAAGATTAGCGGTCCAAATCAGCTCATGTTTTTTTTTATTTTTTCAGGTGGGGAGAAGGAAAGCACTACAGCAGAGGAGGGAGCAGAAAACTGACCTGTGTGACTTTTTTCAACAACTGTTTACAAAATAAATATCTTCATAAATATGTAAATCATTCTGTCAGGCCTGTATTTTCAGTGCTTTCTTTATGGGATTGAGCAACTGGAAACTAAAGCTTTACATTACTATGCTATCCAAGAGAAAGAAGTAGAGATAAGAGAAGGAAAGGGAGAAGCCATCCCCTGTACAGACTGTTAAGAACCTTGATGCAAATTTGTGATTTTTGATTCTAAAATCAATCTCAGTACAGTAATCTCCAACATGATATCTCGCCACACTGGCCTAAATAGAACACTTATGATAAAAGGTAAACATGGAACTGGCATGTGTGAGTATTGTACAGCAAAACACATTCTCAAAAACAGACTGGAAAAGGAAAACATCACATTCAGATTAAAGGAATTACTACAGTTGATCTCAGGTCATTTTGGGTATAAAGCAGTATTCACATTTTTTTTAAGAAAAAAAAGTGTTTGTTTTTTGATTTCCTGAAGTATATTTATATGTCCTGTCTGAGTCACTCTCCTCCACACGGTGGCGGTAATGCGCATAAAATATGTTTGCCAACCGCCCTAAAACACACGAAGAAGAAAATGCGCTTACTTCCGCATTTACAACTTTTTCGGCACACACAA
>CAFUXE010000429.1:526080-538211 GCA_903364295.1 Serranus cabrilla | reverse complement strand
GGGACTGTTGGATCTGTATGGAACTTATGGCTACCTCATTAGACAAATTCTACAAATATGTATATTGTGCATTAGATGACGTCATTCCAGAGGAAATATTAGGCAAAATAACATTAGCTGTGAGTAGACAATCCACATTTTCTTTATTCTTCTGATTCCATGTCATGCATGTCATGTGTTTTATTTTGTCTTCAACAGACCGTTAAAGCACTGAACCACTTAAAAGAAAACTTGAAAATAATTCACAGAGGTAAGTCTTAGTCGAGTTAAATGATGTCATCTTTTTTTACACCACCTTTTAAAGGTATTTTATTATAATTCTGTTGGTACTAAATTCTGTCTCTTTCTGTCATTTTAGACATCAAACCTTCCAACATTCTAATGGACCGAACGGGTAATATCAAGCTGTGTGATTTCGGCATCAGCGGTCAGTTGGTGGACTCCATAGCTAAGACCAGAGATGCAGGCTGCAGACCCTACATGGCAGTAAGCATCACACACACATTCAGCGATAAATATACACACATTGAATATTAAACAGGTTTAATGAACCATTTAGTGGTGTTTGACTGTGACCTTTGACCTCCCATGGAAGTGAGTTGAGTCCAGTATGTGAGTGGTGTCCTGTGTGTGTTTCAGCCTGAGAGGATAGACCCCAGTGCTTCCAGACAAGGCTATGACGTGCGCTCTGACGTGTGGAGCTTGGGAATCACCCTGGTAAGATGATGTTGTCACCTTGAAAATGTTTTATCTGACAAAGTGTGAATGGGCAGAACAGAAGGAAACATTGGTGTGTGCTTTCAGTACGAGCTGGCCACAGGAAGGTTCCCTTACCCCAAGTGGAACAGTGTCTTTGATCAGCTGACACAAGTGGTGAAAGGCGAGCCTCCTCAGCTCAGCAACTCAGAGGAGAGGCAGTTCTCCCCCAAGTTCATCAACTTTGTTAACCTATGGTAAGCACCGTGTCAATACACCACTTCTTTGTTCACCTTGGAAATAATCAGCTAGCTTTTTCCACATCTCATGGTCTTCATGAGCTGATGAAGACCAAAGGGTCTGTGCGAGAGCAGAGTTGTACTGATGTGGATATGTTCTCTTTGTTTCCAGCCTTACAAAGGATGAATCAAAGCGGCCAAAGTACAAGGAACTTCTCGTAAGTTCTTCACTTAAGTTACCACTTCACATATGAGCACCAGCACATGTTCTGAATCTTGAATTTAAAAGTAACCTTTTACATGAAGTGTGTACTATATTTTGCTAAGAACCGATGATGTCTGAGTGTTTTTTGCTACCTCTAATACAATCTGTGTTTATGCGAATCATATTTCTGATCATAATACTTAATTAGCTCGGCTATCTCAGGAATAAACACTCTGCTCACTGTGTCTTTTCTCCAGAAACATGCCTTCATTCTGATGTATGAAGAGCGTTTCGTGGACGTTGCCAGTTACGTCTGTCGCATCCTGGATCAGTTCCCCACTTCTCCCATCTCTCCTATGTACGTGGACTGATGGAGTGAAACGGGGGGACACGAAGCTTTGTGATGCAACGCTTGAAATGTAAGAGTTACGTAGGATCACCTGTTTATTCACACGTTCCAAAGAACAAAGGAACTAACGGTGCAATGAGATGAATATTGTTAAGCAAAACCCTTCCACCTCATCTTAAAGTAAATCAAAAATTACCCATCTTCAGCCAGGAAAACATGAAGACGTTGTCTTCATGAAATGCAATGCATCTTTTCATGTGGGGGAAAAAGGAATATATGGTATATAGAAAGTATATACTTGAAGTGGATAAACACAAATACAGAATCTACCAAATAAAATGTTGAACAGTGACTCTCGCGATGTATGAACAAACAGCCACCTTTTGGATTTGTACATTGTGAACTGTATGTATGCATTTGAATTGTTGACATGTACAGATGCTGGTAGACCTACTGTCTAAACACACACACACAAACACACACACACACATTTTTCCATGCAGTTTGTTCACTCATGATGCGGATGCTCAAGTGTTCATGGATTCGGTAGCGTGGCTTTACTTCTCTCTTTTGTCAATATGCAATCTGTGAGGGTTTGTCCTGACATGATCGGGACGTCTACAATTCTCACATCCAACGTTGGCAACAGTTTGTACCTTTAACGTACTATCATTATGTTTCAGTCACAGAGCCCAGCATCTGGTTTTCTAAAAGAAACTACGTTTACAGAGACTTTTCGCTGTTCTTAACTTACTAAAAGCCTCTTATGTTCGTGTGGGTCAATCGGTGTTTTATCCACTGCTCGGTTAAAAAAATAACAATAGACTGAAAAACAAAATACATCACGGAATTAAAAGTGTTGGAAGTGAAGCCTTTCTGTGTTTCTCAGAGATCTGAATGGATGCTTAGCTCTGTCACTCAAACACAGTGACAATACAGAAGATGCCCAAACTGGAGCTAATTCAGGACATTATGTCCACTGATGTAAATGTGTATGTATATAGTATATGTAATCTGCTGTTCCCGGCACGTTCTGCTGGACAGTTAGGGCGCATTACTGAACACAGAGATGATCAAATCAAAACAGTGACGAGATCTCCGTGTGTGTCTTGTGTGTTGCAGTTGGAGAATGAGTCCTAATGCTCCTCAGCAGCCTGCCATAGCACTGTACAGCTAAACTACTCATCCACACTGATCACAGATCCACCACGCTGCCACATTATGGCAAACAGTAGTTAAAAGTCCCGGCGAGGGTTTCCTGTCGAGAAAAAAACACACCCGTAAATGCTGCTAAATGACATAATGTCCACTGGTGAACCAACCACACAACTGTCAGGTTATTGCTCTTTGACCCTAAAGGTCACGATGGACTCAGCATGTTCCTCCCTGACTCGGCATGTCTCTCTGACTTGCACTGATGATAGAATGTTTCCCACGCCAAACCATGTATTATACTCGGGATGCATCTCCATAGTCCAAAACGTGTTCCCTCGCCTGTTGCTCCCCCAACAGCACTGACATCCTACAGTTTACCATCCCAGGACAGGGAAGGTAACATTCCCTCCTAGAAAGCCATGGCTGCCAGTAGAGTGGAAGTTTGCTACTTAACCAAACTGTCTGTATGGATGGTGGTCCTTCAAAACTGGGACACTGTAGAGACGGGGTGTAAAAGACTTGAAAGGATAAGGAAGGCATTATGTATATATATACAGTCCCGTTTATGTAACATGAATTATTGCCAGCCATATCTTTTAACCCAGCAAATACTAATGATGTAAAGTCAATTCATATAACATAGCCTATACAATAATAAGCTAAGAGGTAAATACTGACTTAAATCAACCGTTTACTTTCTCAAGATCATTTTGGATGAATTTATGAGTCTGTTGGAGTATTACTTTTATCATCTAAAAAATCCATTTGTGTCCATCATCGATCGACAGTGCTGTTTCTGGCTTTTTTTTTCACAACTGTATGCTTTATTACAACTAGTTTGATTACATTAAAGGAAGTGCCATGCTGAAAGGGGCCACTCCTGTGATTTTAGAAT
Organism: Serranus cabrilla; assembly: GCA_903364295.1. Lineage (NCBI taxonomy): Eukaryota > Metazoa > Chordata > Actinopteri > Perciformes > Serranidae > Serranus > Serranus cabrilla. Next base: position 534,672 of record CAFUXE010000429.1, on the reverse strand, counting down.
TTTACTTTCATAAAGTTGGGCAGATTAAACAAGGAATGCCCAAAACTGGTGCAGCAAAGGCTGAGATATCTGGATTGTTAGTCATTGTTATAGGATAAGCTTTCAAACCAAAAAGGATCATATTTTCTCCAAAGCCACAGAAGACATTCTATTATCAGAGGCTGAGTAGTACTCCTGGTATCTATTGTTAAAATTCCCCTTTACGATTTTAATTTAAAATGGACATTGTCCTCTACAGATGTCAGCCATGTTGGAAAATGGCCACCATTATCAGGTTATGTTGAGGAGATTAGGGTGAGGAGGGTCAAGCATTACAGCAGAGTTGGTGGAGATGCAGTTTTGAGCACACATTATTTTCTCTCTAGTTTAAATGGAGAATAGTGTCAGCTCTGTTCTGTAATGTGAAATGACAGACGGAGCCGTTAACTGCAAACGGTCTCATGGGATACATTTCCAGGAAGCTAACTTACCACTGGTGAATATGAGTCTCCAGGGTACATGTTGTATAAATTGCAATTTACTAGAATGTTCATATTAGATTATAAGATATTATGGGCAATGAATATTATATTGTATCTTTATCAAAGGGTTACAAATAAAGTTCCCATGGAAAATATTGAAAACCTGTATTGTGTGCTTTTGTGAATTAGACATGAATAAATAAAAAAAACACAAATGATTTAGCTGTGATACATTTATTTTTGCTTTATTGCTTCTTTCTGTAGTATACAGGGATGCAGGCAAATACTGTTCGTTTTTCAATAGTAAAGCAAGTCAGTGGCCAAGCAACATGGACACTTCTGTCAGATGTGTTTTTTTTTCCTGATAAGGGAAAATAATTGCGAAATTAGCCCAGATAAAAAAAAAAAGATGTCCTTACAACAGAAGACAGGATGTGAAGAATATCAGCTTTGTCCTATAGTATTTAAGAAGGGCATTCATAGCCTACATGTAACTAGTGCAACTCTTCATAAGTAACGGTCTAAACACACAGTGAGAGCCATGATTACAGACAGCATAAATGTAAGAAATGTGTGTTTAAAGGAATAGTTTGGCATTTTGGGAAGTACATTTGCTTTGTTGATGATAGTTGGATGAGAAGATCAATCCCACTCTCTGACTGTCACATGGTATCGTTCTTCTCATCTGTGAGAGAAAATGTGTGACAAAAAGACTAAAAACCTAAAAGGTGCATTCAGAAACGGTGACTACTGTGTGTGAAGGCTGGCTCCGGTACACATTATGCTATGTTAACATGAAGTATTCACAGTTAAGATCTGAATATATTACATTTTCCTATTCACAAGTGCTAAAATGGACATGTCCACTTCATGGGATTCTTGAAAGAAAAGTGATTTAAGAAAGATTTTTGAAGAGGCTCCTTTACGTTGTATCACATTTTTCAGAGAATTTACTATGAATGGTCCGTGTTGAAAATGGCAGTTTCCCCATTAAATCAAAGAGCCCAAATGTATTAGAAAGGAATGTCAGTATAAATACAGGATAACATATAAATACAAAACACTAAATAAATAATCGTGGCCTGTGAATAGAAAGGGTGAAATTTGTAAGGACAAAAAAAAAAATTACTAAGAAAAATAGAGATGAAGTTGTACTTTTCATGAACATTTTTCTGAAAAACTAATGTTGCTGACTTACTGTATGTTGCAGCTTACTATAATATCAGTCAACCTTATAAAGTGGAAACTGATTGTCGCAAATAAGGCACAGTTTGTCTGCCAATTCAAAATAAGACCAAAGACTTTTCAAAGACATTAATCGATAAATACGCCAAAAAAGTGAAACAAACTTGTATAAAAAAGATCCTTCAAAGGAATGACAACCATCTCTACACACATACTCTAAGCTCAAGCAAACTGTGACAAATGTGTATTTAGTTAGAGGTGCACAGTGAGATAATTCTGTCATATTTACATCGTTTGACTGATTACATAATACACTTGACTTGTAGTTTGTATCTTCTCCCACACTACTGACAAAATATGCGGACATCTACTTGTCGCTGTCAGTACAGATAGTTAAGATATTTACAAAATGGCAGCTCTGAGCAATCCAATTCACCTTGTTATTCCTTTCATTTTTTTCTTGTTTTTTTCCAGTAATAAAAACAGAAAATATACAAAGATTGCCAAAATGTGTCTTCAAGTCAGGTGGCATAACTGATATTGCATAAAGTGTTGGTATAAAGCTGGTATTGTGTAATCCATTATCTAGGAGATCCTTATGTGGCAGTTGTGTGCATCGCTGTCCAAAAAGGACAAAGATTAAGTCAAAAAAACACAGTCTTTGGATTTGGGGCATGATGAGAGAACCTCCTTTCCCTTAAGTGCAGTCAAAATATAATTCTGTGGTTCATCTTCTAAATTAGCTGTCATCTATGAATGTAGGCCAATGGTCTTGTTATGTTATGACAAGAGGCACATTCTGGCACTTGGACTGAAGCTGTGAAGGGTAGAAGTCAATAGTTCTTTGGTATGGTCAATGCTGGTGTGATCTACCTGGGAGCTGCTACTTTTGGGTATGATGGTTAGCATGCTGTGGTGTTGCTTTCACCAGTGCTCCGGGTGAAGGTCCATGGTAGAGTTCAAGTTAATGTCTGTGACATCCAGGAACTCTGTGTTGAAGATACTGGGTCCACTGGGTGGAGCAATACTGAAGGCTGCAGCTGAGCTGGGTGGCGTCAGGTCCAACCACTCCATCGTCTCCCACGGCGTCTCGCTGAATGTCATGCTGACCATCCCCTGCACCTCAGAAACGGCGGACACCTTGGTGCTAATGGGTGACAGAGGAGTGTCCATCAAATCTCTGTTGGTCAGAAGTTTGTCCTGTTGGGAATGGTGAGCGTGGCGATGGTGGTTGTGGGGGCTGCTGTACCCTTCGCCATCTCTGTTCCCTTCATCTTCCTGCCCGCCGTCCTCAGTAGCCATTTTCAGAAGGGCCACCTCCACTCCCCAGCCAACTGGACCTCCCAGCAGATTCTCCAGGTGGCTCTCGGTGATGTGATTGGCTGAGTGGTCATATGGGAGCTGGGTGGGGGACAGGTGCTCGTAGTGTCTGTGGAACCTCGGGATGAGGAGACCAGGACACCCTGGGGACACAGTAATGTGAGGCACAACTTTGGTTACAGAGGCCCTCTCCCTCTCTTCTCTGGCGTTAGCTGGCATCTCTTGAAGACAAAGAGGAGAGGAGGGAGGGTCACGGCAGGTACTGGGACCCCATACCAATGTGTGGAGCAACTCTGTCACGTCAATCTAATGCTGTATATGCATGTTCATTGCTAGCTACGCTAACATTATTTATGGAATTTAACCTTACCTCCAGTCTCTATGAGAACATCCAAAAGTTCGTCCATCTGCTGACTTCTGGTCAGTTGCTGCAACAGTAATAGGAAAGTGATTCTTTTTATCAATTGAACAATGTTTTAACAATTGAAAGTGTTATCCAATTATATTAAAGGATTTCATATGAAAAATATGCAAGCTTTCAAGCAGTCAACGAAGACTTGCTTAATTACAGAAGAATAATATAAGCCTGGACAATTGATTGGGTTAGGCTCTAGCAACTTCAACTCAACTAGTTAAAGTTGTATCTGCCTTCAAAAACTGTTTGCACAACTAAAAGCAATCTGCATCAGACTTGGTAAAGGGTGGAAAGTTAGTGCAGTAAACAAAGCGAATGAATGAACAAAAGATGTGCAATACAGATGATGGACTGAAAGAGACAAAAACAGAGGAGACAGGAAGTAAATTGGACTTAGAGCAACGCCGATAGGTCAAATAAAATCTTTGGCCAGCCATTATCTACTGAAATTTAGCATGAATTTCAGTTTACCTGCTTGACTGCATCCTCATAGCATGGGGGCTGTCTTAAGTCTGATGCATCTGAATCTGAGCTACTGAAGGCAGGGGGAGGGACCTGGCACTTTTGGCCAACATGCCGAGGAGAGGGCACTACTGACATCTATATGAGACAGGTGAAAAGTGACATTAGCCCATTAATTAGAAAAAAGGGGAGCTTACCAAATGTGAAAAAAAAAGGAAATCAGGCCCTTGTGATTAAAAAATAATAATTAGAATATTGTCATCAATTTAAACATTTCATTTTAAGAAAAGGTTTGGCGTTGTGTACTTGTAAAGGAAAGTCAAAATCATGTGAAGGAATATGTGATGAAAACAGAGGACGACTCGGAGATATGACAAGAGTGACAACGCATCTCATAACAAAGACAATTATATAGACTAGAGACAGATCACAAATGAATAGAAAAGAGAAAAATGGTTACATGAATGTGAAGTGATTTAGACAAAGTACATGACACCGACATGACAGCGTTGAAAATACTCTTAATGTTTACATCATGTTTACCTTTGGTTGCATATTCTGGTTCTCAGGCTTGGCAGAGCTGCTATGGCCACAATCAGGTGAGCTGGGGAAGGCTCCCTGATTGTTTCTTTGGTCAGAAGGATAAGAACAGTTCACTGCCTGGCCACCATTCTTCTGCTGCATCTGTAGTTTGCCAAAATAAAATAAAATAACCACTTAAGTAAGAAAACATCACACACACACAAAACAAGTTAGGGTAAAAACGTTCATTTTTCAATGACAAATGCCAGAAAAACAGTATCATGCTAAATATTAGCTGCAATATATATGAGGCAATCAACAGGTGTGCAGTATTTGCAATGTACATGTGCAGGAAGTTTGAAGCTTGGATTGGACTATTTGGTGTCAGTCAATCTGGCTTCAGGAGCTGCTGTATTAACATACAGCTCCACAGAGACACTAGCATGGCTCTAGACTCTTGTTCCTTTACTTAAATCCAAAATAATAATAGAATAACAAATAGTCAGTTTTCCCACATTTAACTTCCAAACTTGATATCAGAGTATTATTTTAGATAAGCTGTCTAACTTCTTCACAAACATTCAAATGCTCCTTCTGTCTATCAATACATCCTACCTGCATGTTGCATGCTCTGGTATTGCCTTGGGGGTGGGAGTGACTGCAGCCATCTCGTCCCAGTGGCGGGGATAACAAGTAGGGATTATTAGGAGAAGAAGGCTGGGGGCTACTGGAAGACTTTCCTATTGGAGAGTCTTGAGGTGAACATTGTGGACTGAGGAAAGCAGACATTGTGGAGGGGCTACCAGTGGAAGTGTCCATACATTGTGGTCCACCGGGCGCCCCCCTATTGGAGAAGGGGTTGTTGCAGCGCCCCACATCCTCCATGCAGCTGCCAGGAGAACCCTTCAGCTGTTTGGAAGAGGACAGAGGACAGCTAGAGGACAATGACATGGGCTCCTGCTTGATTGTCACCCCAAAGAAGTGCTGGCCCATCATGGCTGGAGTCTGCTGGTGGTGCAGGGATGGGTGAGATGGAGGAGGGACGCTGTCCTGTGTTGCCCCATAGCAACGTTTCCTCTTGTGGAGCTGCATCCTCAGCTCTTCAACCTAGCAAGCATGGTGACAAAAAGATATTTAGATTAAATAAAAATTTAAATATATGTTTTGCGAAATGCTCAGTTGTTCTGTTATCACTGTTGGCCACTGTGTCGCTCACTGTCAATGGCTCTGTCTGTTGCTTTGTTAGTCACCCTGTTGGTTGCTCTGCCTGTCATTTTGTTGGACTCTATTGGTCTTGCCCTGTCGGCCACTGTCTGTTGCACTGTTGGTTACAGTATGTCACTTTGTCGGTCCGTCTGTAGGTCACTGTCTATTGGTCTGTTGGTTACTGTCTGCTGCTCTGCTCTGTCAGCTGCTCTCTTTGTTTGTGCGGTCTGTCGCTCTGTATGTCCCTATGTATGTCTCTCACTCTGTTGGTTACTCTACTGGTTGCTCTGTTGGTCTATTGCTGTGTTAGTTACTGTCTGCTGCTCTGGCAACTGTTCTGTCAGCCACTCTGTTTGTCTGTTTGTGGTTGGTTTGTCGGCTCCTCTGTATTTTGGTCAATCTGACTGTCGCATTGTTGGCCACTCTGCTGACCTTTCTGCCGGTCACGTCTGTTGCTCTGTGGGTCGCTCTGTTTGTCACTGTCTGTTGCTCTGTCACATTGCTGGCTACCCACCTGTCTCTGCTCCTGGTGCAGCTTCCACGTCAACTCCTCAATCACCTTCTGCTTTTCCACCAGCATCTTATCTTTTTCAGCTTCCACGCCATCCATACCTTCCCCTTCCCCCACCCTCGGTCTTCCCCCGCCCAAGCCATCCTCCATGCTGAGCTGAGCCGGAGATGGCTGCAGGACGAACTGCGTTGGCGAAGACATGGGCACGTCGCTGAAACTGTCGGGGAGAGACCCACTGAGGGACAGCTCCGAAGAGGCCGGAGAGATGGGAGGAGATGAAGAGGTGCTGGGGTAATGGTAGTAGCCTCCCTGGGACAAGGTGCTGGAAGAGGAAGGAGACTGGTAGGAGGACAGAGATCCTGTGGGTGTAACAGGGAAGGTCACTGTGGTGATGTCAGAGGAGCCCGAGGGTGACGAGCCAGTGTTGGAGTCCTTAAAGGGTCGGAGTCGCTCGATGAGGGCAGTCTTGGTGCCGGACACGGGCATACCGCGAATACGCAGGTGCTGCCTGAGCTCTGAAACCTTACAAACCAAAGAAGACTTGTTACCATCTGCTGTAAGTTCTGCCTGCACTCTTATTTTTTCGTATCATAATTTGATTTTGTAACACCTACTTTTAGGTCATCCAGATTAGCTGGCAGGGGCCCAGGTTTGACTGGTGATATGTTGCTTTGGTTGGCATATGCGTTCTTGACTGGGGAAGAGGAGGTACTGTTGGCTTGGCTGGATGGACCACTGGAGCTACAAGCTGATAGCTGTTCACTGGCTCTAGAATGGCAGAATTTAAGTGCATTAGTCACATAGTAAAACAACAAAAAGCAAAAGTTAAACTTGGTACCTCTTTTTAATAAGGCACCCTTTAAAAAGGTATTATCTATTGTTAATAACAGTGTTTAATAAGTCTTCTACTAATGCTGTATGGATCAGCTAGCCTTTAACTTTAAGTTATTAATTGGTAGAATTAGTGAATCAGATCTATTCACTGTCATTTTCCCTGAATGTGACTTACTTCTGAGTCTGTGTCGGTGGATGAGGCTGGTAGCTGAAGGAGGGCTGCCGCTGCTGAGCCTGGGCCTGGACCTGGACTTGGGCCTGTGTCTGTGGAGTGTGTGTGTGCTGCTGTGACTGCTGTGACTGTGCATGTGTGTGAGCGTGTTTCTGCTGGCTGAGGATCTGCAACTGCAGGAAGAGTTGCTGCTGCTGGAGGAGTCTGGCATAGGCCGAGTCCATAGGCGGAGGAGACTTCTCTGCCTTCTGGTCTGGAGGAATGTACTGGTGGTACTTGAGCTTCTTCACCTTTGGCTTCACATCTTTGGGCTTCTTGTGTCGGTTCTTGTCCGAAGTCTTGGACTGTCCAGAGAAGGGAGTGTGAGAATTTGTGAGATTTTGGAAATGAAATGTATGAAGTCAAAGAAAGTAAGTATGTTCATTTAGTGTTGCTGACCTTGACAATAGCAGGAACAGGTACTGGGGGAGAAGCTTGGCTGTTGTTGGTCCCAGACAGGCCTTCATCCTGGCTTTGATCAGGTGGGTCTTGGGTTGCACCCCCCTGTTCACAATTAAAAAACAGCACTCTATGTAGTCCTCTCTGTGTTTCTGGAGTATACATTTGTAAACTGAATGTCTTTGAGCACTGGAGCTCTGAGTGGTCAAAACAAGTCATCTGATTGGCACCTTTGCTTCTGGGCACTTGTGATTGGCCTGTTTCACTGTAGTTTGGATTTTATAAATTAAACCGTAACCCATGTTGGGGTTTTTCATATGCCTCAAACCTGGGCACCACTTGTGTGAAGACTTGGGTTAACATGTGCTGTTAAGTATTACTGTTGAGATACCTGTGCCAAGTATTGGATTATTCTTGGTTACAACGTTTGAAGCTGGATGTTAGTTCTGCCATATATAGACATATGGTTGTGCATGCAATTCAATAATGCTTCACTAATTCAATGTAATCTGGCACATTTTTGACATACATGGTCCCAACACTCATTGAAAGGTAAATGTAAGGGTCTATGGCCATGCTAGCAGCTGGTGATGCTTTTAGCTAAATGCTAACATCATGCACACTGTCCCAAGGCTAACATGCTTAATGAGTTCATCTTAACCATATCCAGCCTCCTGGTTTAGTGTGTTAAAATACTAACATTTGCTAATCAGCAATTAATGCTAAGGATGGTGGTAATGTTTTAAATTTTCCTTTCTGTGCTACATTTGGTCAAGTGGTGTGTTTCACTTAAACTGTATAAAGTGGATAAAAGTGCTCTGGTGACATTGTTGCCTTAGGTTGTTTGATTTTAGTCTGAATATATCTGTTGTCTTCACCTGCCTGCAATATGTATTTCTCCTACAGCAGGGGTGTCAAACTGATCCAGTAAAGGATCAAGCAGGAGCACAGGTGATACTGATAATTAATCAACTGAGTGAAGACAGTTCAGGTGATTGAATGATTGGATTCAGGTGTGTTTCTGCCACTCTGCCCTTTCCTGGACCACTTTGAAACCCCTGTTCTA
>CAFUXE010000429.1:491413-525833 GCA_903364295.1 Serranus cabrilla | reverse complement strand
ATTCAGTTGGAAGTTCAGAGACAGAAGTCTGAAAGATATAAACAACCCTGTGCTGGCTTGAATTTGAATCAAGTGACTGATGGCGACCGTTGGAATGAGGTCATCACGAGGGGGAGGTAAGCAGTTAACGGAGGCAGCTGTGGCGGCAGGATGGCTCTGTCTACAGGAATTTGACACCTGCCTATTTGAACTCTGTGCAACGGTTAGTGGTGACTGAGGATGGTGACGCAGTTCACTCTGCCACCACAGGAAGGCAGTAAACGCTAAGCATTGGAAACAAGGCACAACTATTTCAGCATGTAAGTGAATGGAGGAAAACAGAGCAGAGACTGAGGGGAATCAGGTGTGTTTGAGTGTTTTACCTGGCGTGGGCTGGTGAGGGCAGGCGAGGAGGAGGAGGAGGGCGTACTGCCCACAGCCTCTGATGAAGGGCAGGCAGAGCCCTGAGACTCATCACTGTGGTGCTGCTCTGGAGACAGACTCTCACTGCTGCTGTCCTCCTCAAACGCATAGGAGTCCTCCTGCTTCGGGAACTTACCATGGTTTACTGCAAAAGGCAAACGGGGGAGTCAGTATGCTTTATAACTGACAAGAGAGAGAACAGAGGATACTTTTAAATAATAATTCCAGGCTTTTACATCTTGGGGCTTATTTTACTGGTTTGCCTATTATTTCTATTCATAGTGATGACATTGTTTGCCCCAAATTCATTGCTGAGATCTGTCAACGCAGGGACATTACAAAAAAGAAGTCGGATGGAGCAAAAAAACTGTTATGTTGTTAATGAGCCAGGAGTGTATCCAGACGATCTAATCCAGTTTATTTGCATTTAAAACGGAACACATCTAAAATAATGATCCCTCAACTATAGCAAGTACAGTGGGTCAAAGTTGAAGCACAGAGCGTGTCAGTTAGTCATCTGCCTCTGTTTTCTCTGCCAAGCAAATGCATCGAAGCCGTTTGGATGTCATCTTCGCGAAGTGAAAATCATGGAAACAGCTCGCTGAGTACTGTCGGAATATAAAAATGTCAAAGTAAGATGCTAGCTCAAGATGCGATTACCAGCAAAGCGAAACTGGACCTTCACTTCGTTACTATTTCTCCAGCACAATATAAACTGAATGTAGGACCTAACCTTGGCCATCTGAAGAGAGGCCCTAAATTTCAGGCCCTCTAGCATCACATTAAACTTTTGTTGTGTTGGCATACTGTTATTCTGTACTATCCCAGGTTCAATCTGCACCATCTTTTCATTAAATACATTTTAGAAGATGAGAATTTTCCTCGATTTTGGGTCGCGGCTTGTCATTACGGGGGTGATGGTTGGTCCCAAAGCCAGACCAGTTGAGAACCACTGCTCTAGGATATTTTATCAGCCAGCTTCTTCCTGATGCACAAGTCACAGGCTGTATCTAATATTCAACACTGCTTTGTTATTTATTTCTCAACACTATCTGTATGTGTGTGATTCTGATGTTTCTTTCTGTTTGTTCGAAGTTAACAAAATACACAAGTTCACCAGGGCTCCACATTTCTAACAACCGAAGTACTCCTACGTGAAGAAAAACACAACCTCAGGAGGTTCATCATGCTAATTCATGCCCAGCAGTGCACAGTATGTATGTAATTAACAGGGGAGACCCTTAAATGAAAGTGTGTGTTTTAACCACAGCACCAATGTATGTTCCCTCTGTGACTAGCGCTATTCACACACTGCTTGTGTGTCACTGACACCTAGTACCACACTCAGCCCGGAGGTGTTACGCTGTGTAGGTGAGAGACTGACACCACCACTTTACATCCACCACGCTCCTGATTGGCTGGGCTGATAGTGGACACAGATTTAATTGGATGAGCTAAGAGTGGCTATCTAACAGAGCTGGAGGGACAGAGCCAGGGGAGGGAGGTGGTAGAAGTTGGTGTGTGTGTGTGTGTGTGTGTAAGATTGTCTTTTTGTATCCAAACATGTGACAGGCAGGAACAGACCCTGGTTTCAATCACAGCACCAGGACCATTGTGTGCAACTCAGTGACCTCGCAACACACACAAACACACACTGACAGAGCTTAACACACTTAATGCCTAATGCACGCCGTTGTCCTAAACGCCATTTCCTCCCACCTGTTCATGTTTAACTCGTTCACTCTCTGCAGTCACACTGTGGACGGGTCATGTGCTCATACAGTCCAGTACATGCTGTTTCCATGAGTCTTTAAGGCAATTTGATGTCACCGGGAGATTGAGATGGCAGAATTGCAGGAAATCTGCTAGCCGTGTACACGTCCGCTTTTCAAGTGGCTGGTTTAGAAGCTACGGCGGGTCACATAGTTTCCAAAATTACCGGACAGAGGTTGAAACAATCGTTGGGAGTGTTGTGTAAGGGGATATAGAGCTTTAAGGTGAGGGGTTAATGCTGCAGGCGAGGGGAACACAACAGCCTGGTCCTGTCACACAGCTTTGTAGGTGGCTGACTGGAGCCGGAGAGACAAAAGCAGGGGGGTTGCAAACATACACACAGGTACGCCCACACAAGGATGCACTCAAACTCAAATACACATCACCACTTTGAAAGAAAAAGGGTGGGCCCAAATACAGCTGCTGCTCATCTCAATAAACGGGGCTCCCCTCCTCCTGCAGAGGTAGTGTAAACCAGCTGACTGCAGCCCGCCGTTTCCTTTACGCAACATGTTTACTGGAAGCTCAAGGGGGCAAACATAAAACCTCTAAAACACCAGAGTCTGAAAAACACGAGCTGAGCTGCCAAGAATGATATAGAGAGAGCGAGGAACATGTTGAGGGTTAGAAGACAAACAGAGCGTCGCAGTGGGACGGCTCAGGCTGCGGCTTCAAATCCAACATGCATGTTGTGCACTTCTTTAAATCAAACACTGGTGGAGGTGCAGGTCTCAGGACAGCTCCCCATGCACTTTAGTTCACAATATACAGAGTCTTTTTAGCCTCATGTTTGGACAGCCAAAGTGGAATATGCACCACGCTCCAAAAATGTAAATAACATTCTCTGCGCAAAAAATACAAATAAATACTTTTTCCTGCTCAGAAATTTGGATCACAGGAGGAACAACAGGAAATAGGTACTGAAGGCGTACAGTTGAATGTAAAGGAGAGGAGGTGAATTAGTTTACTTATACAAATTTAAATGAATTTTCTTTTTTTTGCATATTTGTACCAAAAAAGTCAAAAAGGTTTGTGAGTTAATTAATAGTTAGTAAGGAAATGACTGTAGATCAGTTATAGGCCATTCCACTGTCCCATCATCAGTCAGGCACAGGCCAAGCCCGTTTGTGTTGAATGAACGTAATGAAAGATCTACAACAGACACTCGACAATGAGCTGAGTGTTTGAATAGATTACCAGGTCCACCAGCTGAACACTGGCTACTACACACACAGACACACACTGGACTACTGGATGCACACACACACACACACGTGGAGTCATCTTCCTGCTAATACCTGTCATTGTGACGGCAGAGTCTAGGGGAATGATTTTCTTTTGGACCAGCTCCAGGGGCCCCGGCCTGAGAGCCAGCTTCTCATTCAGGTCCTGGGCGAGCCGGGCTCGCTTTAGCCTCATCTGAGCCTCCAGAGAGGAGCCGTCTGAGGCCGGCTCTGCACAACACACAGCAGGACCACAGCACGGTTACACAGGTCTGTACCGGATATCTGAACACACATCATGTTGCCCAATCCTAAAGGGTTTGTGTGCTTTTGTTTGTGTGGTCCTGTTGACATAACAAACATACCTACGTCATGTTCTACATCATGTGCATAATTTCATCAGCTAGGATTTTTTCCGAGTGCTTTTGTGGCTGTTTTGGGTTGAAGGACCCTCTGATGCATGGCCCGTGGCAACAACACTGACACTAATTTGAAGAAATTATTACAGACTAAATACTTAACTTCACTACGCTTAAACTGTAACTTAAATTCTGAATAAAAATAGACGATAGATTCAAACATAATCTGTACATAATACAACGTTTCTTTTCAATGACTTGGACGCTGTATTTGTTTATGAAGCAGAAACATTTAAACATACAATCTACTTACTGATTGCAGTTTGGAAGATATATTGTTTTATGATTTTTTCTGTTTTTGTCTCCTGTTTCCCAATAAAATATTAATATCTGTCTGCCAAATATTGTTTGTTTAATCTTTTTTTCCATTTCAACATTATCATATTATTATTATGATTATTATGATTATTATTATTATATAAAATATTTGAAAATGTATATTAATATTTTATATTATAACATTATTTATTTTCAATGTCAGATGGATACACTACGCACTACCTCAGCCATCAATAGTCAGTCTTTCTGTTGAGCAGCTGCTCTGCTGTCAGTGCAGACAGACACTTTGAGTAACAGAGAAATAAAGGTGGTGTAATTTTTAATCTTCCACAATCTCTCTCTGTTCAATCCAGTATAAATAATGTATCCACAGCCCTCACAGGACTGGTCAGCCAGCAGTGAGCAGCCCATCAATTTGATTATCTGGAGGCAATAAGGAGCACCAGCACTTATTTGGTCAAATATCATTTTAGTGGATATTTCTGAGCGAAGGTGCCAAAATAAAAGGAATGATATTGAGCTTTGTGCTGGACGTGTTACTATCTGATGAAAAATTGAATTAAAATCGAATGATTAATAAGAAAAAATAAAAAAGAATTCCAGCGTGAGTTTAGACTGTGTGGGGGTGGTGGGAATGTCATTGACGGAAGGTGAGCAGTTGGATAAAATACAGAAAGAAAAAGAAATATCAATTTGTGTGGGAGATAAAATAAAAGAATAATAAAAAGCTATGAAGAAAGTCAACAAAGGGAAAAGGGATAAAGAATAGGTTGAAAGATTAAATAAAATACAGTATTTGAAAATTCAAGAAAGCCTGTGTGAGTGTGAATCTGTGACATGGAATGATGTATATCAGTGGGAGGAAAGACAGATGGAAAAAAAAAAGTTGAATAAGAAACACAGAATGGTAAGGTAAAAAGACAAGCATAAGAATAGAAGAAAGTAAGTCATTTAAGTTGAAATAAAATACAGGAAATAGTTAGAGTTATATGTTAATATCATATAAACTGATGTGAGAATGCAGGTAGAAAAGCGTATGAAGCAAAGTATGGAAAATATAGTTGGAAAAAGGAAAGAGGAAAGGAAACGAAGGGAAGAAAAGGGGGATGAGGAAGGAAGGAAGACTTGTAATGCCACAGATGCAGATCAGTCTGGATCCATGACCCGTGCCCAGCTGCCAGTCTGTGGTCATGCTGGTCGCCAATCCACCAGCAGGATGACATCATCAGCTGTCTCCTGCCTCACCTGTCACTGACTGGCCTGATTTAAAACCTGACTTGACATCACAGGGACACACAGAGATTTAAGTGTGTTTAAAACTGTGTAACCAAACTGGCTAAAAGGCGTCTGAGCGTGGCCGCACGGCCCGCGGGAGCAACGTGTAACACGATCCCACGAGTCTGAAGCTGGCTTACAGACTTTTAAACATTCCGCAGCAGTATTAAAACATACGGCGCACTTTAAACCTGCTGCAATACATATACCTGCTGACTGTATCAGTCAAATGTAAACAGCACACTAAGAGGTAAGACGTATGGTGCATTAGGCAGGAATCATTCCCTTTGTGTTTCCATCCAGAGAGGATTAAAGCACCGCTGCTGCCGTAATGGAAATGTGTGTTTTTTTGCAAGAAGGCATGCAGTAAACCTGCAGCTACAGCCCTATTATCTTTATGAGGAAATATTAGGTTGTGTGTGTGTATGTATTCAGACCTGTGGCCAGCAGGCAGACAGTGTGCTCCTATGCAGGCCACACGCCAGTCAGGCCTGAGAGGCTGGGGCGGCTTCTCCAATAGCCTAATAAACACCAGATGTTCCCTGGGTAATATATACACAGACCCTGTGCCGTGTCCATCTCCTCAGCAGGAATAACACAGCCATGCAGCATCTGAAGGATCACATGTACCGCAGCTCGGAGGAGCGCGATGCTGAGACGCCCTGAAAAACTCTTATTTTTGGACATAAAGAGCTGGAAGGACAAATGACACTGCTGCTTGAGAGAGTGATAAGACTTCTCGTGTGTGGGCGTTAGGAAGCGTGTACTAACAAATACAAGCCTTTGCAGCCCTCTTCCATGTGTGCCACCGCCTGCAATCAAGAGATAAACAGCCAATTGAAATTTCTTTTTTAAAAAAGAGCTCGCAGCCCGGCCGGCCAATTGCATTTCTCGTTGCTGCCTTATCTGCGACAGACTCCTAGAAAGTGATAGAGGCTCGCCGGGCCTCTGGATTCCGTTCCCCCGCACACTTACCAGCAGTTTATCTGCAGGCTGGAGCCTCTGTGAAATGGCAAACGGTGCCAGAGATATCATTCAACAAATCCCTGTCCCCCCCTGTCCTCTGGTGTTCCCAAAAAACCACACACTGCTGCCAAGACGGCACAGCGCTGCTTGAAAGTATCAGGAATTGATAAGATCTCAGGTTATGAGTGGCCGTCTGCTGTGAAATGTCTCATAAAACAAACTTTAAACAAAGGGTTTTGAATATTTGAAATTTAGATTTTGTAATTGCCAGCTAAACAATGTGAGTATGAGCGGCATGTAGGAGGCAGAGCTGCCCTGAGCTGAGGAACATTTAAGAGTACGCGCCGGACACTCATGTCCTCTGTGTCTCCGCTCCATGCTGCTGTGTTTGGGTGTGCCTCTCTGCAGTAAACAGGTACTGTCCATGTAAATCTGTTTCTTCTGAGGGCCAGAGCCTCTTCCAGCACGAGAGCATTCCTCAGCGGTCACTCAGCAAGCTGTCTGCCTACTCGCTGGCTGCGGCGCTGTGTGCCTGTCTGTCTGCCTGCCTGCCGGGTGCATAGATCCACCTGCTTTCTTTACACTCGCCTTTGCTTCTGTCACCAGCTGTGGATTTATTCGCCTCTGGAGTTCAGGCTTTGCTTCTCAGTGGAGCATCTGTCATCTTCGCTGTTTTCTTTTCCTCCTACCTACTTCTCTGTCTGCCTTTAATGTGTTTGACTAAGGTTCAAAGTGCACCAGTAGCATACTGTAGCGTGTGGAAAAACTGTACAATCTCGAAAGAGCCTGCACTACAAGCACTTTGAGTTTATCAGAGAACTCATCCGACTCCTGAGCAGAACTCTTCCTGTCTCCATCCTTCTTTCTTTTTCCCTTTCTTGTTCTGTAACGAGCAGCATTTCATTCGTTCATTTTAGAACTGCGGCAGATAATCAATCAGATCTTTTCCTTTTTACATGTCATGCAAAATGTCAGACTCAATGATTTGATACATGTGAAATGATGCTTCTCACCACGCCGTTCCAAGATTTTCGCAATAATACTGATTGGGCCAAAGAGACCTAAATTCAAGGGCAAACTTGAAAATATAATAATGACCACTCATATTTCCCACACTGGGCTGGATGTTTGGAGCTTTACTTCTTTGCTGCTCTCCAAATCTGTCAATACACACAATATTAGACGCTTCATTATTCATAACTGAATTAAAGCTGCACTTTGTATCGAATGAGAATTCTCTTCCTCTCAGCTCTGCGTTTTAGCATCTTTCAGCTCTTTGTTTTGGTTATCGACCACAACTTGAGTTCACAACTAGCTGGCGAACGTTGGCAGATAAAGAGAAAGATATTTTTCTCAGGAGTTGGTGGAGACCAAAACAGAGCTAAAAGAGAGTGATTTCCAATTGTCAGGTGGCAACTCCACATGAATGCTAATGTTGGTCTGTGTCTGCTTGATGTGCAAAATTTAAAACATGAGAATATGACACAATACATCAGTGTTATTCCACTACCCAACATGGGATGCTACACCAAAATTCTAACAAGAAAACCAATCAAATGCAACAATTAGTTTTCGTTGTCACACTAGATTCTGTGGTGTTGAATCACCAAAAATTAAACCTATTTTCTCACTAGCGTTACTATTTTGCATCTAACTATGGAGATACCTTTTTCAGGGGTTCCATGCTAGCCGTGTTTCCATTAAAGTCAAAGCGAATTTTAAAGCAAAATTTTGAAATGTCACGTTAAAGAAAACACAATCAACTGGTTTAGAGCA
Organism: Serranus cabrilla; assembly: GCA_903364295.1. Taxonomy (NCBI): domain Eukaryota; kingdom Metazoa; phylum Chordata; class Actinopteri; order Perciformes; family Serranidae; genus Serranus; species Serranus cabrilla. The sequence goes on along the minus strand of CAFUXE010000429.1, from coordinate 517,720 downwards.
AATAAACAGAGCTGCATAAATATACTTTTGTCAGAAAATGGCAGTGTAATGTAATGCTGTAGGGTCATCTGTCAGTAGAAGAAGATGACATTGCATGAGAGAGAAAAAACAACAACAAAAAGCAGGTTGCTGATTGGACAACTTTGGGCACCCACAAGAGAAAATGGAGAGAAGTTTTGGACAACTGGACAACTAATAATTGTCACATGAGTTAAATGTTTGCTACGTCAGAACTTTTTCGGAATTTTTTTTTTTTTCGTTTAGCGCATTAACTATTTTTCGAAAGACAAAAAACACCACAAGCGAGTGTAAAAACTTTGATGTGCATTTTAGCGTTTCAATGAATTTTGGTATTTCCATTGAGCTTTTCTTTAGTGAATCTTCCAAATGTACAAAGGAATTCTTGAATGGAAACACAACTTTTGAGTGCTCCATCACACCACAGAGGAGGTGAGTGGGATTTGGGTTGTGGTGCTCATAAAAAAACGTAACAGAAACATCCATGTGTTGTGGATCCTGTGTCCCTGTATGTGTAATTACTCACTGGACCAACAGGTGATGTGTCCGCTTGTTCATTGTGTATCTCACCCATTTCCTCTCTCTCAGTCTAAAAGCATGTAAGTGTGTGTGTGTGCCTGCATGTGCGTCAGCTTGGTATTAGAAGGTGTTACTCACGAGGCATGATGCCTTGGTCTGCCAGCTGCTCTCGTGTCCTCCTCTGCTGAAGTCTTAACTGTAGGACTGAGCGAAGGAGGAGGAGGAGGAGGAGGGGAAGACAGATGGAGGGGAAGAGTAAAAAAGAAGAGATGTGGACAGACAGGTAAGGGACAGACAAAAAGCAGGAAGAGACTGAGAATTCAACCCACTTTAAAAGCTATTTCATGAATATAACTTGTAGTTGGATTAAGAACAGTTTGACCTCACCTATACAGGCTGACATAAAAAAGCACATGCACATGAATGTATGTATGTATGTATGTATGTATATATGTACATCAGCATACAGAAAACAGAGGAAAAGCAATGTTGCGAGCTCACACATATTTCTGTGAGCAGGATGTAGCGAATGATAAACACAGCTCCTGGCTTTTAAACAGATCTGCAAGCCAGTGTGTGGTCTGCAGCGCGTGCGCACATTTCTGTATGTGTGTGTGTAGAAGTGGTCTAGGTGGGAGTCCGGGGTCATAAACATAGAGCCTCCCCCATGTCTGTTGGTCTGCTTGTGTCTGTGGCTCTTTTACTTTCTTTGTGTGTGTTTTTCCTCCTTGCTGTTATCTGAAATCCTCTCCAAGAGATCCTGGATCTGACACACAGTATGATATGTTCCTCCTCAGGTCCTAATCACATTTTGCTTGTCTTCCCTGTTGTTAATTATCTCCCTCAGGTGCTTCATTTAACATTTAAGCATTTTATTTCATTTCCTCAAACCTTCCAGCCTTGATGTAATGACTTTTTAAACAGTTGACTGAATATCAGCGAGCTCGGGTGCCACACCGTAGCGCCCTGGTTATGTAACACCAGGCCCTTCCCTTCATCTGACATCTGCTTCAGTTTACTCTGAGGGGTCGTGACCTGCTGGCCGCCACATCACAGGGAGTACAGGAGGCATTAGACACTCATTGAAAGCTGACCAAAACATGCAACTGATACAACCTCTACACTAGTAATCTGTGTATACAGACACATGTAGTGCATGCAGGTTTAGTCTTTGGTCATGGAAAAAGCAAGGTGACAATGAAATGTAGCCGTTAGTTCTGCTCTGTATTTTGTTTACTCTAAAGATGATTAATAATTCTCCCTCAAAAAGCTTTCTGTGAAAAAGCTTCTCTTCTGACACAGCTAAAGCCTAAACTGTCCTGTAGATGTGGCACTGTGCCTTCTATTTCAGGGGTGTCAAACTGATCCAGGAAAGGGCAGAGTGGCTACAGGTTTTTGTTCCAACCAAGAAGAAACACACCTGAATCCAATCATTCAATCAGCTGAACTGTCTTCACTCAGTTGATTAATTATCAGTATCACCTGTGCTCCTGCTTGGTTGGAACAAAAACCTGCAGCCACTCGGCCCTTTACCGGATCAGTTTGACACCCTTTAACATTTGGACATTCTATAATAAGGTGTTTTTCTTTTCACATTTTTAAATATAATATAGTATGCCATTTTTCTTCCAGTTTTGGACACACTATTATATAATGTTTCTTGTTTCATATTTTTGGATATACTATACTATTACCCAGGTCCAACAGCATTTTTAGGCATTTTTGGGTGAACTACACTATGACCAATTTTTGGATATACTATAATTTTTGTTTTTTTGTCATCTAGAACAGGGGGTTCAAACTGATCCACCAAAGGGCAGAGTGGCAGAAGCACACCTGAATCCAATCATTCAATCAGCTGAACTGTCTTCACTCAGTTGATTAGTTATCAGTATCACCTGTGCTCCTGCTTGGTTGGAACAAAAACTTGCAGCCACTCGGCCCTTTACCGGATCAGTTTGACACCCCTGTTCTATTTGGACCTTCTTTAAAGGGATAGTTCAGATTTTTTGAGCTGGGGTTGTATCAGGTACTTACCCAAAGTCAAAGCATTACCTGCTGTAGATACCCTCCCAGGTTGGAGAACCTCAAGCACACTCCAGGCAGGAGACAGACTGAAGACGGGGACTGTACCAAAACGTATTTTAACCAGCTTAACAAAGGCCCACCCTAAAAATGTTTTTCCCGTTTTTTCGTATGCTATATTCACAATATATCGGCAGATTTTTGTTGTTGTCTGCAGCCGTTTTATTTGGCACTACTTTTTGTCAAACGTAGAACTTCCATGTTCCGACGCATATGCGCGTATATGCTTCGCACGCTGCAGCAGATGACCTGTTTTGGTCAGGATCCAGTAGTAAAGCTGTTCGGTTTGGAGACAAAAGGAAATCTTTATGAACCGGAACATATAGAAGAAGAACTCTTGCAGATGGAGTCTGAACTGGGTTGATAGAGAGAGAGAGGGGAAACTTCTTTGGAAACTAGACCCCAAGAAAGAGCCCGAGCTACCTGGTGGTGCCGGTGTGTAAACTGTAAACCCATGTCTACAGTCAGAGAGCTATTGCTGCCATGACTGGGACTAGGTTCTGGTTGATTTGGACCAAAACAGCCGATCTGCAGCGTTAACACGTAGGAAGTTCTACGGTTGAGAAAAAGTAGTGCCAAATGAAACAGCTGTGGATAGCAACAAAAATCAGTCGACATATAAATATAGCGTACACAAAAATAAGTTGGTTCAAGTACGTTTTGGTCCAGTCCACGTCTGCGGTCTGTTTCCTGCCTGGAATGCATTGCTGGTTATCTAAACTGGGAACACGTGGAACCATCATCCACTACAGGTAGTACATAGACTGGGTAAGTACCTCACACAAAAGTCAGCCAACAGCCTTACATTTATCTTACATACAGCTTCAGTCTCTTCTGTGGTGGCAAAAGCAGGATGACAATGGACTGGCAGCCGCTATATAATGTGTGAATAATGAAATGTTTTCTGAAGTGTGGAAGTTTTGTGAGCATTTATAACTCTGACTGCCACCACATTAAACATTATCACCATATAAGGTCAGTTTTCCAACGCCTTACAACACTATCCAAATGCGCAAAGGAGAATCTTCTCATTATTTATGAAAAATAAGGCTGAACTACTGTTTTATTTTATTATTGCGGGTGCTGCTCTAATAATACAAATCAGAGGATCAGATGATTGTGCAGCTCATTTGAGATCAGAGTGGCCACACAGCTGGAAACAGATCCTCTGATTTGTCAACAGACTGAACCAACAGCATCATGATGGCTCACAGCAACAACAACAACACAGAAAAAGGATAAATAATCACTGAGGACTTCCAGTTAAAGTCGGATAACGAAGCTTCTTGCAACAGAGTTGTACATGATATATTTTGATATGAAGCAGACAGTAAAGTAAGCTACAAGATACCATGTAGGTAGGAACACAACAGAGAAACATTAAATGTCTCGAGATCCTGCTCTGCGATATTTTCTTTGTTTCCGACAATTACATGTAGACTTACACTTAATCAAACAGTCTGACAGCACCTGTAGAAAGTGTTGGTGGTCCTGTTAATTCGGACTAATCCTAAAATACGCCTGGCATAGTTCCGTTCATTTACAGTGCTGTTATCAAGCTTGCATGATAAGCTATCACAGCAGGAAGCAGGCAGCTAACAGCCATACTTTTCCTCATACATGCAGATTTAGCCCCTTCTGTTGGGAAGAAAGCAAGATGACAAATCGAATGTAACGACTATCAGCTAACTCCGCAGAACATCTTTGATTCGAGCTCTTCGCCGCTCTGTTTACTAAAAAGGTTATCGATAATTGTGTCTGAAAAAGCGCAGCAGCTGCCATCTCATCTGCTTCTTCTCCCCCAAAGCTTTGCACAGACCAGAGGGACGTCTGGCCTGATTGCAGAGTGCACATGTTACGGAAAGAAGACCGAGCCAGGCTGTGTAATCACAGATCACTGAACCATACGATACTCTGCCTCTCTCACTGTTGACTTTGAAACTGTAGACATTTGTTTTAATTTGGGCTTTCTTGACAACAAAGGACATACAAACCCACAGCAACATTTACAAGTTTTCAGATTTATAGTGTAAATAAATGATCATTTGGTTTGCTTTGCACTGGTGATAATTACACAGGCCAGTGTAGTGATACTGTGATTTATTGTCCCGCTGTGGCTAACACATTCACAGCCACCACACATGCAAGAAGCTGTCTAATAATAACACTGCTCTTTTACACTCAAACTCCAGCAACTTAGCTCAAGAGAGGTTGCATTTGTTACATGAATTCTCCTGAACGTTCCCTCAGCACAAGCAGGAATGTGTTGGTGACAGATGTATGAGCACAACTGTATAACATCTAATAAACAGGTATTCCGCAATGAAATATTGGGTTTATTTTAGTCTAATACCTCTGCATTAAGTGAAAATCCACCTTAAAACAGAACTGCTATATTTTATCCCTATGGTCTTGGACAGTTTGAGGCAACACACCACAATGAAGACAGAGTTTCCTGAGCAGCTCCATTGACGTGAGTGAGTGTCGGGTGATGTGGAGAAACAAAATGCCAACAAACATTCCATCTGTTAGGTCTCATAGTCATACTTCAGAATTCTGGGATGAAGTTGGGAGATGTTTGTATTTGTGTATTTATTGTATGTTATGTAATGCTGTCATGTTTGTATGTGACTTATTTCTATGTCTACAGGACCCCCTTGAAAATGAGATCATACTTCTCAAGTGACTATTCTTCAGTGAATTCAAATTCTGAATTATCAGCAGGGACACACACATACACAACACACATATACACTCGCTGGCCACTTTATTAGGTACACCTTGCTAGCGAATCAAGTGGCTGGTGAGTGTATATGTCGTCTATATAGATATAGAATCTGACAGAATCATTGGAGGGGTATTTGGTCTCACAAGCTGCTTTATCTATTAACCCTCTGGAGTCCATGAAAGCGCCGGCACATGATGTCACAACATAAAAATGAAGCAGTACCCTCACCCCATGCCAAATCAGAGTTAAGTTCAAATATATTTAGTATAAAAACACAGAACTAGATGTAATCCTCATTTTACCACTTATATATTATAGTTGTAACCAACTTTTACAATTCTTTAATGAGCATGATTGTGTTCGGAAAGTAAAAAAATATCTAGAAAACAATCAGAATTTTATGTTTGCTTTGGTTCTTTTGGTAAGTGAAAAAATATATACTATCAGGTCATATTGGTGTGGTTGTGCTGAAAAAATGAATACCAACATGGCATGGTAAACATGTAAGTGGCAGAATGAAAAGGATTTAAAACAAATGTTAAACACTGTTAACTGTTAGTCAATTAATTTGATAAGCACAACGTCATCAGCAAATAGTTTAGTCCAAAAATAAATTACCAACTTATTTCAGCTAAAAAATGTTAGAAATCTTCTCAAACCCAGTCCTACACTGTTCTGTAAACTTCCACACTCACTTCACTGACAGGCACCATGGATTTATCCCTCTACAGCGTCCAAATGTTTTCCCACATTTCATGTCAGATGGTTTGAAGTCAGTCAACAGCAACAGCGTAGTTCACTGATAGACACACAGCGGGCCAGACAGAATACTGTGTGATCTTTAAAATGGATCTTTATGAATCAATAGTGTGCTGAAGTGCTGTTCAACATGTGGTTGACACTTTGTAGTATTGATTGAACGTATATTTGATGTCACTCTGCAGTATTATGTCATAGCAGTTAACAGCCCGTCGAGTTGTTAATCAAATGGTCATGAGAACGAGTCGGTAACACACTCACAAAACATTTGGCGGTCTGCGGGGAGCACTTTAGTGAGATCTTTATCTTTCCCTTTAGCCTCAGCATGCAGCAGCAGTTCCCATGGCTTTGATAATGGAGTTAAGGAAAACTGTAAATCTTGGATAACCACATCATGTCATCAGTTGGTGTCTAACACTGACTTACACACATTTCACTCCTAAACTCATCTGATCATCCATGTCGGTTGTACCTTGCGTCACACAATATGAATCCATCTGACTGTGACATAAGAAGAAAGATGACCAGTATCTCTACATCTGTGCCGTATTAACCAGCTAGAGCACGTGGGTTAGAGCAACACACAACCTGACACCACTTTCGAACACAGTCCACCCCGTCATGTTCCCCGGAGCACTGGGGGTCATTTCCCACCCTGCTGCTCTGCTCTAAACAGCTCAAAGGAAAAGCATCATTTAGCCGGCCATTTGTGGAGGGCAATTACAGCTCACACTGGAGCAGTTTGTACATTCACAGCAGTGCTGCGTTCAGGGGCAGGAGCCGGAGCTGAGCTCTGTTGTTGCCACCATCAGTTACATTCTGCTCAGGGAGGTGGCAGTGTTGGTCAGAATACACACTCTGTAGTAGTGCAGCACAAACACACACTCAGCCTCAAAGAAACCAAGAAAGAGTGTGTGTCAATGAGAAAGAGAGAGTGATGGAATTAAAGATAATGGCAGTGAGTGTGTGTGTGATGGATAGCTGCTGTGTGTTAAGGCGAGACACTACAGGCAAAACCGGTCAATTTTGAGGTTTTGGGCTATTTTTCTTCGATAACATACCTTTTTTTAAGAATAGTGGAAGGAAAACATCCAAAACAAACCTTTAGGTGTATATTTACTATGTTTGGGCCTGTAGATTGCTCCTAAATTCAGTAAAAGTTACCGCTCAGTTGCAGTGTGTAGTACCATGAGCGTAGTCTAAACCTCGTCATTACAGGCTTCGTTAGGAAGCTCCCACTCTCCTGCACTATATTATGTGTTCAACTGGTTCAATATTGTTGTTGCTACAAATTAGATTTGTCTTCAAATAGTCATTTGTATGAAATCTTGACAGGTTGTTTTTTTCTCATGCTCGGAGTCATAAATCTCAACTTCAGCTGCACTTACTTACACCAAACCTGCCAGTTTAATTCCTAATTAATTCTTAAGGTGTTTACATAGTCCGTCTGTCATTCATATCCTGATATATATCAAATTCTGTTCCTGATGAGAATGTATTTTTTCATATGGCTTTTGACAGTATTTTCTGATTCATGAAATGATAAAAGGAGATATCCCAATTTCCTTCTGGAAAAAAACTAGAATCTAATCTATCAACAACAACAAAAACAACTTTGTTTTATTCAATGTTCAAATTTATATTATATATATATACACACAAATGAGTGCATTTACGAGTCTCATTTGCATATCTAAATATAAATGTAAAAAAAAACTTTTATTGCTAAAACATTAATGTAAATAACAAACTGAGGAAGTTTCATGGTGATGCCTATAAGTTAAAAAACACATTACCCTATTCACCTGTAGTGTCTCCCCTTACAGGGAGTTTAAACCAGTGCTGTGTTGTACCCTTCCTCCCCACACACACACACACACACACACACACACACACACACACAAACACGCACCATCAGCTTCAATTCAGCCCTATTAAGATAACCTGTGACCTGTCTGCAGGGTCTTATCTCCCTTTATCAGCATGCACAGAGTGCGAACATCTCGCTGGCTTCCCTCAGCAGCAGCAGGTTAGCGACTGGCATGCAACAAGTGCACTAACCTGCCCGAGACCTCACCCTCACATGTCCTGCTTTTACGAGGCGGCGAATGAACATGAAAGAACACGTCCAGCCATAAATTGATGTCAGTGTGACGGGGCTCGTCTCCAGGGCTCAGTACTCATGCTGGCCTCCCTCTGGTATGCCCGCGGCACATTACACACACCTGTCACTTTGCTGGTGTCACTGAAGAGCACATGATGAGCGTCAACACAACTCATCCCACACAGATGAATGACAGAATGTGCACAGGATCGCCTATAAATGTCAAGTGTTGACAGACAAACTGTTTGCAAAGCTCTTAAGAATAAACACAGCTGTACACAGCAACTGTTCCTGATAAACCTTCACACACACATACAGAGAAGTCACATGGCAGTCCTCATTCCACTTACCTGATCTAAACTTGCTTCGTATCAGTATGGAGTGTTCTGAGCTCAGAAGAGTCATAATGCTTACAGTACGGTTCCAGTGTTCAAAAGTTGCAAAATAAAGTCACGCACAGGAGAGAAGCGGTACACACTTGGACCCTCCTGGTCACCTCTGGACGCCAGACTGAGGTGAGATGGATTGGACCCAGCCTGCCTCATCAACAGCTCGAGAGGAAAACCAGTGAAAGAAAGTCAGGCAGTGTGCACACTGGCAGCTGCCTAATGCTCTCGGTTTACTGCTTCCCTTCCCGCCTCCTCTTCTCTGCTCTCTCCCCCAGGGGCTGATGTGGGAGTGTGGGAGTCTGCGGCCGGTCAAGCTTTGGTCCCATCTAGCTGAGAACTGTGAGCAGGACCAGGGACAGCACAGAGATATGCCCTGCTCGGGGAGGGGCTACCCAGCCAGGGTTTCCTCTAAGCCCCGCCTGCCACAGCCCGGAGGCTGGACAGGGCTTGGCTGATGACTTCTTCCTCCCTTGCCACCAGTGTAAATATATCTGCCTATCAGCCCTGCTGACTGTCATCAGAGAGAAGAGAGGGAGGGAGAGATCAAGATGGAGACAGATGCTGATAGTGGAGCAGCAGTACAGCCAGGAGGGAGAAAGTGGGAAAAGCAGGGATGCAACAAGTTTCATTTCTTTTTCTTGTGGTGGCAGATGAAAGTTATCAAGTCAGTTTACATCTAACTGCTTTGAATTTTATTATTATGAATAATAGTAATTATGATCAAAAGTATCAAAAGTAAAAACATGCATGATGCAGAATGGATTTTTTTTTACATATTCTAAATGTGTTATTAGATTATTTGTATTGATGCATTTATGTAACCAAAATTTTTATTTTCCAAAGATTCTGCACATTTCAACTATTACATTTACTGTTATGAGATTTGATTTAAAAAAAAATAAAAAAAATAAAATCCCTTTAAATTCATAATGTTTTTCATGTTAAATCTTGACTTGAAAAGTAACTAAAGCTGTCAGCTAAATGTAGTGGAGTAGTAGTTTAAAGTTACATAATTACATAAAATGTAAATACTCAAGTAAAGAACATGTACCTCTAACGTTTCACTTTGTTGCATGTTTTAATTTAAAGTTGCAGTTGTCACTTCCTTTAGTGATAAAATAAAGTGAATAAATAAAGTATCATATGGAGGACCTTTAAGCCTTTTAGTCCTCTGACACTTTGATTTCTTAACGTTAGCTACAATAAGTAATCAGCGGAGAGCTGTCAGTCAGCAGCAGCTGAGAATCAGGAGGTTTATCTTCTTCTCTGCCTGTATTCAACAAGGCATCCCTTCCTCCAGCTCCCACATACCAGGGGACATTTGTCGGAGTTAAACTAAGCTCTGTGCCCGCTCTCCTCAGGGGGCGGCATTAGCCAACTGCAGCTCACATACATCCCAGAGCCTCCTAAACATCCGTCAACACAGGACGTCAGCTGGACACATGAAGGATTTTATTCCCAGGCTGGATTTGAACATATTATGGAATGTGACATACAAAACAAAACCAAAAAGATTCAAACTAAAAATCCAACACAGTCAGAATGTGTCAGTTATGTGTCCTTATTTTTGTGGCACAGCAGGTGTCAAAGTCTGAGGGCTCCTGTCTCACTAAAGCCAGATTAAAGGTTCAGTGGTTACAGCTGAGAATGTGCAGAGGCTAAATGGTGAAATACAGTACGTGTCTCTGGAGCAGGACGGCCCTTTGTACACTCTTCTGTACACTTTAGCACACTGTACAGATCAAACAAACAACACCTATATTCATCAGAGAGCTTTAAACGGTGCTGGAAGCCATACTTTAAACAAGCTCTACTCTTAATGCTAAGCTAGGCCATGTCTTCCCGTTCAATACAAAGCATATCATTCTAGCATTTTTCCTATCTAACCAAAGAGAGAGAACGTGTGTAACATAGCTGTAAACCCCACTGTATACAGAGACAGGTAATTACCATGAAGCATCCAACCAGGCTCCACCTCTTTGGCCATTTTTTTGGATTAGCCAAAAGTGTTAGCATTGTATGTACCACAATACATTCATCAGCTATATGATGTTAGTAGCATACATTCGTGGGTTGGAGGGGAGGTGACTTGGTCCAACAAACCCAGGACTATGAGGCAGGAGACCAGAGTTGGCAACCTGTAATGGTTTTGTGTCCCATTGTTGTTGCCAGCAAGATAGCAACTAGCGACTCAGGTTGTTGTTGTTATCCGATTTAATAAATGTGCATGGGGCAATTTCACTTTCGAGCAGATGTGGCGTAGATAATCTGAACAGATGTGGTAAACTGGACAACGCATACTACACATGGGTGTAAACCCTGATGTGTCTCATCTGTCCACTTATGATCCCATGACCCAAGATGCATTTTAAAACTTAATGTAAACAGGGTCAGAGACTACATCATGGATTATACAGTATATGGTGTTAACCATCTTCATGATACAGGTTATCCAGGATCACCAGTATTAGCTGGGGGTTGGCTGCTGGCCAAGTTCTAAAAATACTGTGTCCCCCGGGACACAGTATGCACATGACTGAGTGTATTTCCCAACATGTCGACCTATTCCTTTAATAGAAAGCTTGACTGCTTAGCTTACTATGAGAATAAGTTCAATCTTACAATTAGGAAGGACAACACTACACAATAAAATTAACGTCTTTAATGCAAAAATAAATGTAATAGAAATGATTGAATGTTCAGACTTAAACTATAGTTGGACTAAAGGCAGATGGCTGCCCGAGTGTAAAGACATAAATTATGCTTTTGTTAAGATGAGTAAGCCTTTGTTAAGACGCTCTGTTAGAGACAGAGCTTTCAAACTGTAACTGATGGTAGACTGCAGACAGATTTAACAGATATTTAGTCGTGAGAACACACACCAGACATTTCAGATGAGAAGTACACACTTAGTGTTTTTCTAAATGATTTCAGAGTGGTGATTTCAGGGACTTGGGATCTCACAGAAAACTTGGGTGATCAAACTTGACTTTTGAAAAAAAACAAACCTGGAGGCCGACTGCTATGTTTTGCACCACTCTTTTGGTCACAAATAGGGCTGGTGCAGGCCTCTGTTACAAGTTTTTGTCGTTATCTGTACACAGGTGGAGGGAAGATTGAAACTTTCCGTTATACAACAAGATTACAAGTCGTGAACATCAAGAAGTCCAGTCAGTAACATTAGTAATAGGTCTGTAAGGGCGCTTTCACAAACCAAAGTATAGTCCAGTTCAATCGAACTCTGGAGCAGTAAAATACTTGTTACAGTTCTTTTGGTCGCTTGTGAACTCTCAAATCATACTCTGGCACAGACCAAAACAACCGGTCCAAGACCACTTGCAAGAGGAGGTTTCCTAACAAACCCTGGTGTGGTTCGATTGCACTGTAAACGCAATCCAACCTACTTACAGGAAATGAACCAAAACACAGTGGATTGTGGGCTACCTGCACTGGCATTATGTGAGATGTAGACCAGGGGTGTCAAACTGATCCAGTAAAGGGCCGAGTGGCTGCAGGTTTCTGCTCCAACCAAAAAGAAACACACCTGAATCAAATCATTCAATCACCTGAACTGTCTTCACTCAGCTGATTAATTATCAGTATCACCTGTGCTCCTGTTTGTGAAAACATAATACAGCATAATATGTCCAGAGTATAACAGGGACATTTTTAGCATTTGTAAGCATTTTACAGAATGATTTTTTTGTGTGACAAAAATCAACATTTGGACATCCTATAATAAGGTGTTTTTCTTTTGACATTTTTAAATATAATATAGTATGCCATTTTTTTCCAGTTTTGCACACACTATAATATAGTGTTTCTTTTTTCATATTTTTAACTACACTATGACCAATTTTTGGATATACCATAATTAGTTTTTTTGTCATCTAGAACAGGGGTTTCAGACTGATGCAGGAAAGGGCAGAGTGGCAGAAGCACACCTGAATCCAATCATTCAATCAGCTGAACTGTCTTCACTCAGTTGATTAATTATCAGTATCACCTGTGCTCCTGCTTGGTTGGAACAGAAACCTGCAGCCACTCGTCCCTTTACTGGATCAGTTTGACACCCCTGATGTAGACAGAGTGACAGATGCAACATGACTGGGAGAGGACTGACTGATGTTTCTTTGACATCTGGGCCGAAGAACACTTACAGGAGATACTGAATAAAGTCCACAAAACATGTGTTTAAAAAATAATTCAAGATCACCTGGAGGAGAACGGATTTGTGCACATGATAGATGAGTGCAGAGTTAAGGTAAATACATTTTGACAGCAAATTACATAAGTAATTACAATTACATAAGAGTGGTAGTTGTTGAGATGAAAAGGATATATTTGTTTGCTAGCAACACCAGAGCACGATTACAGATTAACCAAAAGGACTTGGAGTTGTGAAAGTGTTCCAACACACTACAGAATCATTTGGACACAATCTGTTCAGCAGGACAGAGTCTGGCCCACTTGTTTGGGACAGCATAAGTAATGAGACCAGGGTTCAGTTCCTGGTGACACTGATGAGTCATATCTGCACACAGGGGCATGGTGTCTGTGTGTTATGTCCCCCTCCATGTTTTCATTTCAAGACCCTTTCTGAAGTATTCGGCCGTCTATTTGTTTTGAGATCAGATCATATTTCATAGTCGTCTGATTTGCAACATGTTTGTCATTTTGTTCTCCCCACTGGCAGATTTAGTTTTGTTTGTTAGCTTTGTGCTGGCAGATTTATCTAGATGACACAATATATTTAGCTTAGTTCATAGTTTTTGCAGTGCTCCCTCTCTGCCCTCACGTAATCCTTTCCTCCATTTGATCTCCACGCCTTCTTCTTCTTCTATCCTCTTTTTTAAAACCTTTTCTATCTACCTTGTTTATCCACATGAGCCCATCTCCGGCTTGACTTTGTCACAAAGTGATTATTCCCTTAAAATATCCAGATTTCCTACCCTGCCACTATACAGTTTGCTACTGTAAATAAAAAGAATACCAAAAAGAAGTGTGTGGTTACAACAGGCCTTTTCTCCACATTGTGTAAAAACTGCAGTGACACAGCACTAATCAGTCATTGAGAGCTTTGTCCAGCAACAGCTCACTGCTTCTGCCTTGCCGCTATCCATTTTAATCTCTTCACACCATAAACACTGCTTGGCTTTTGTTGCCAAGGAGCCTCTTCACACATCAGTGCAATGCACACACCAAAACATATAATAATTTAATATAATAAATGACACGGCTTATCTGTTTGCTGTAGCAGCGTGCTGACGTGTGCTGGAGCGAGCTCCAAAAAACTCACACAATGTACAAGTCAAATATTTACATAGATGCTTCTCTGGCTGCAAATCTATCGATGACATTCACTGGTACATTTGTCTTGTATGTGCGGTGAATGAACACACAGGGTTACACAGATGTACACGCACACACACACACAGACACACAGCAGTCCTGCGTCTTAATTAGCAGGTGAAAGTGCTTAAAGGGAAGGTCTGTCAGAGGGTTTGACAGTGTACACACAGCGTCTCAGAGAGATTCCTGAGGAGGTCACCCAGCCCTGGCTTAATCCTCCCCTTTAATTGGGCCCTATGTCAACGGATGTGACAAATCTCATCTGAACTGTCTGGAGCTGGACATGTGTGTGTATCTGAGTGTGTGTGATGAAAAGAAAAAGACACAAGGAGATAATGCTAATATACCAAGTAGACAGATTTACGTACACATTTTGACCATTACGTAGAATAAGCGTGCAGCAGGGAGTCAGTCCAGCTCTTTTATCACTCTGCTGTGTGATGCATATTGCAAATCCATACGCCTTTGCATGAAGCATGTTAAAAACATACATTCCATAATGTCACAAGTGAGTACAATGTGTTTATTGGCAGGCCGCGCAGACATCTTAATCAAAAACTGTTAGTGTTTTGTGTGATTTCTTGTGTTTTAGATGAAGCAGATGTGTCGAGCTGAAATGCCCAAACGGCACAAAATATCATAAAAATGAGATCTGAAATAATTCAGGGAATAACAAACACATTACATAAGATGTGTCTGGAATGTTTAACAAGAGCATTGTCACAATGTCTGACCATCAGTTCCAGTTAAAGATGAATCAGTGGTATCCTGTATAGCTGCTCTGAGCAATCACGTATTTGAAATGCTTTAAATATCTCTGCTCATATACCATTGCAGGAATCCAGCTGTGTCCGGGCCACCTGCCTCACACTTTCACACAAGGAAGTACATGGAATGAACTGTGTTTAGCATTTTATAGTTTTAGTGACCACAGCACAAGCTAGCATGAGGCTGCCGTTCAAGGTGCCACCTGCTCATCAAGAACAATAAACATTCGCATGCAGACTAATGTGTGTGATGTGGTATGAATGGAGCGGCTCCGAGGAGCATGTACTCAGCTGTTAGGCTTCCTGTCTCTCTCTCCTTCCTTCCTGCTCATTGGAGGACAAGGACAGTCCAAATCAGATTAAACCAAGCAGGGCAAATGCTGGATTGCCAGCTGGCCAATGTGGGCAACTACGTAAGGCTTAGGGTGCTTTCATAACCCAAAGTTTTGTCAGTTTCAATCGGATTCTGGTGCAGTTAAATCCTTGTTACAGTTCGTTGGCTGCTTGTGAACGCTCAAGTCATACTCTGGTGGAGAGCAAAATAACCAGTCCGAGACTGCTTGTGAGATGGGGTCTCCAAATGAACTCTAGTGTGGTTTGATGGCACTGTAAACGTAATCCGACTCAATTACAGGTAATTAACCAAAACGCAGCTGATTGTTTTATTTGGTCGGCTTACAGTTATGCACTGTAAAAGCAAACCAGAATAAATACAAAACAAACCAAAGGAATCAGTTTCACTCTGATTCGGACAAACCAAACAGACTTCAGAGCAGTACAGTGCCCAGGCTTACTGCAGGTTAGCATGAAGTGTCGTACTTCGGATGAGCAGCTGAGCGGTGTGTGTGAAGAGGGCGGGATGAAGCGAGGGGGGTTGCATTAGAGGAAGAGGATGGGAGATCGATGGATTGATAGAGTGCAGGTTAAGACTTTGACGAGGTTGAAGAGGTGAAGTTGTCAGGAGCACACAGAATATGGGTGGAGGGCATTGTGTGTGTGTGTGTGTTGTTGTTTGTTTGTTAAGGGGCAGACATAGCGGCCTCCGCAGCCCCAGCAGCAGCAGCAGCAGCTGTGTCGTGTCAGTCTGAGTGCTGTCCTACTCCTGTGTCTCAGAGGCAGCTGTACTCTGCTTACTGTCCCTGTGCTGTGTGGCTCTCAGGTAAACACTGACATTCAAATAAGCGATCAGGACGCTTGAGAAAGACCCCTGTATAAGAAATATTTTGAGTAAAATCCCTCCCTAACAGCAATTGTCCAATCAACTAGGAACTAAAACCAAAACAGAGAAGCGATGGTGTGTTTATGTGCTATAGCTTCACCCCTTTAATATCTGCCAGCAGGCCGTCACATTTTTCTGCCATTTTCTTTCTTTTTGTGGTTGTATGGAGACTAAATTTTAAGATTAGAAGGTATTGATATGAATCTAGAAAATCTAAGGAACTTATTTAGCAGGACATGGAATGTTTCAAAGAAGCCCTCTGACCTGAAGATACCTCAATGAAAATGGTATGGTCTATGGTTACCCACAAGTCTCCTCTTGACATACAAAGGCAAAAACCAACTGGTTTTATAATGCAGGAAAACTCTTGTAGATTCAAAGACAGCAATCTGTATTCAAAAACTTTTGAAACTCACTGTCTAAAATGAAGAAACCACAGTTGCAAATTTTACAACGAGAAATATTCCACTTTTGTCATTGTAAACTCATGTCTTGCCAGAACGAAAAAAGTGATCCGGGCTCTGTACCGCCTTCAGAGATACTAACAGGCGTTGGTGAGACATTAAATTGGCGGAGCGAGCCAGACGGAAAATACGTACATTAATTGTGTGACCAACACTCCATATCATCAGAAACACACCTCTCACTTGAGTCTGACAATAATCTAATCATGTTCAGCAAAATGCAGAACAACTTTGCTTGAGCTTGTAGAATCTCCATAACAAGAAACAGCACGACGTGCAGTTCATCCATCATCATTGTTTTGAATGCACTCACAGCTGCCATTGCTTATTGTACACATACTGCAGCTGCTCTGTATGAATGTCCTAAGGCAAAATGACTGTAGAGCTCGTTATGGCACTTTTGGGCAACAAAACCATTTCTCTAAGCTTCAGGCAAAAAACCTTGCTAGTTGTGCTTAGGAAATAGCAAATCAAGTCTTTACTAGGATGACATAACTGCTGGGAGTGACGGTTATGTTGGTTACCTAAAAAAAGTGACGCATGGAAGTTAAAGACAGTTAAGTTACGTTCACTTCCTGTTTGACCCATCCACCTACCCTCCACCAGGCCTAATGCAACAACCCTCTCTTGTAGGTGTTGGTGATTTACAGTCAGACACAGGGATTCCTGAACAGGGGTTTTATTCCATCCGCATTCACAATAAACATATTTCCCATGAGCCTCAGCAATGGCGACTGCATATGCAGATCTCCAGCAGAGAAGGTCTAGCTATGAAGTACGGGTGGCACAAAAGCCCAAAACACATGTAAAGTTGAAAGTACATTAGTATAAAGTCGCGCAGGTACAATATCTAGAACCTTTCTGAACTCATAGAAACTATCAAAATGCATTAAATGCTATTGCAGTGGAATCTTATAATAATCATTTTGATAGAATTCACTTTTCCTGAGTGAGGTCATTTTTTAACTCTGTTACACTAACAGCACTTTTTTGTGCTTTATACTCAGTTTCCTTGCTTCTTAACATCACTTTGTGTCTTTCTTACAACAGTCGCTGGAAGGCGCCACTAACTACAAGCATAAACATGGGTCATAATATGTTGTGCAGGCGCACATAGGGACATATTTTGGAAGAGGAAAGTTTCAAGGAGGCACCTTGAGGGGATAAAAGTCAGAGGAGAGATGAATGGTTTCCCCCTCCATTGTTGGCTGGACTTAATTGTGATCTGTCTCAATGGTAAAATGCCATTTGACTCTAATTTGTCTGAATACTTCACGTCATTGTGCAGCCTGTTTCCTTGATGTATTTTGCATTGGTGTCGAAGTGAGCTTGAAGCTGTGTTTTTGTAAACTATCGTTTATCATTTCATTTCACTGTAAAAGTTACTGAAGCCAGCGGGGTTACGCTAGGTTAGATGATGGAAGTTGGAATAGTCAACCGAGAGACTTCAGAGGGATTCGGTCCTTTATCAGCACCCAATCAGTCTTATCAGAAAACTGAGGGATTTCTCACGACACAAGCTGGCCGGCTGAAAACAAACGGCAGGAGAGAAGAGTGGAGAACATGGAAAGCAAACAAAGTGAGTGAAATATAAAGAATATAAGAAGACAGATAGAGGGGAAGAGGGCATGGTGTATGAAGTGGAGGAGCCAGACATGTACTATGATAGGAAAGAGGAGGTGAAGGAGGGTGGGAAAGAGAGAAGTGGACCGAGCCAGACGTGGAGTCAGGTTCAGCGTTTCCCCTCTGCCTCTGAGCTGTGGTTTATAATAAAGGAGTTCCAGGGGGAGCGAGCTGAATCCAAACCAGAAGTGACAGAAGGACAAGCCCGAGCCAACAAACTCCCCTCCTCTCTCTCTGATTCCCTCCTTTCTGTTCTCTCTCCATCTTTATCTGGTCTGTGTGGCTCGGTCACAACCACTCTGTTTTCTTTCTGTGCGTCTGAGCGGTGAACGTCTGCCGCCAGGCTGGAAATGTCAGCGTGTTGAGACAGCGGCGCTGTAACCTCGGAATAGAAGAACACGGGGGACATAGAGTGTCTCCACATCAAGTAAAATCCCAAAACACAGAAGGAGATACTGCTGTGTGTTTTTTGTGCATGTTTAGATCTCTGCAATAGACTTTTCCCTCCGCTGTAGTCTGCAGCCGCTGGCGGATGGCCACAGCAGCATGGGCAGGGGGGTTAGGGGGGGTGGGGGGTATATGTCTGTGCGGCTTCAGCATAGAGACGGGCCTGCATCAGCACAGCTTAACTCTAACTCCTGCCTATTACCAAGGGCTATGGGCAGGCTTTATGTGGTATTCCTGAAACTTCACTATCAGAAATTTAATAACTCAAAGTCTACTTTGTTGTTGTTAATGCGTGTGTCCGTGACTAACGGACCAGATGAAAGGCATATCAAGAGGAAAAACCATCTACGCCAGACAAATGTCTTTCATCATGCTTGACAGACTTACAAAGAGAAACCAATTAAGTGAAAATTAGAGAGACCGAAAAAAAGAGCGACTCAGTATTAGTTGAATTAATCCCAAGGAAACGGTATGGATTAAAGTGTGACAGGCCACCAATCTGGTTTGGTTACAGCGGCTGCTTGAGAAATGATTAGCTGTGTTAACATATAATGAAACTGAATCTGATTCAGAGCTCTTCTCCTCAGAATCCCATTCATGCTGAAGCCAGACAAACTGACTAATGTGTTCTGTTTTTTTTATTATGTTGGAATAGAAATGCATTTTATGTTGTAGGGTGTGGTGAAGCTAGCATTAACTGCAGATTTGTATATAATTTATATAAGTGTACTGTTTTTACATAGTTTTGTTGGACTCAGTAACTGACACTTTCAGCAATGCGCTGCCATGTATGTATTTTTCATTTAATCAAATCAGTTAGATTTTTTTTTTTTGTGAGAGGAATTTATTGTAGGCTAAAGAACTGGAGTTGATTCGGACTTAAATGCACACATACATGATGGCAGGTAATTTCTGTCAAGGTGTGTTACAGTTTATATGTAAAACTAGAAACCTGTATACCTGTTGTGGAGTTAAAAGTACTCAAATGAAGTGGAGAAATAGAAAGTTTCAAACCTGATCTCACAAAATGACTTGCTTGTGGGGAACATACAAGCAGGCAGCATGGAAACAATGCCAATGTAAAGCATGTGAATCACTGGCCGTTCTAAAAATAGCACACACATCATTATACAGACACGTACGGTTTGCGGTTTTAAATAAAGCTGCAGTTTCTGTGAACTTATGGTACAAAACCCCTGACCTAGGTTTAGGGCAAAAAAAACTTCCTTGTAAGACGTTATAAAAGACAATAAAAGTAAATTAAAATAACGGGAATGCTAGAAGTGAAACCGCGTAAGTTAAGTAAAAAACATAAGTTGTTTTAAAAAAAAACCTGATTTGAGCCACGAAAGTTATGTAAGTTATGAACACAACAGAAGTTAAGGAAATTGCAAGCCACGGGAGTCATGTCAAAAATGTAAGTTACCTTTAAGTGGTTTACTTTTGTTTTCACACTGGACACGAACCCCTCTCCTGTTGTCTGGTCCATTCTGTACCCCAAAAAACGATCCTATGGGTCGTTTGAACAAATGCTCATTATGGGTGGTATTGAAAAACAACCTATTCTGTTGTTTAGGCTATTTTACTCTTAACAAGACCATAATTTACTTAATGAACATCATGCTATATTGAAGAAGACTTGAAACTAATGATTGAGACCATAAACTCATTATGAGAATGTTTGCTGAGGCAACAAATAATATTTCTATAGACTCACATGCAAACGAATTTTTGCCACCAGTGCTGTCGCCCCCAGCTGGTCGAGAATTCAAGTTTAAAGCAATTACAACCGCTGGCTTCATTAGGTTCAGAGGTTGCTGCTTGAGTGCAATAGGAGCTGCTAATACAAACAGTGTTTGCAATGTTAGATTTCCTGTTAATTTCTCTCAAAACATGATAAAACTTTATCATATGTCATAAATACACGATTAGTGCCACTGACATAACAAATGATCGCATTTTTCTCCATCACATGACTTGATGCAGGCCCACCACCTCATCATTATATAACTAAAAGAGGATTTAAAGACCCAATAGTGCAAATATTTAACTATCTGGATCTCCCGAACTGGGCTCGCACTTCCAAATGTCCTGGCTGAAATGGCCTGTCAGCCAGCACATTCTTTCTCTCATTGAGGACCGACCGGAGCCATGTTTTTGTTGGTATGACCCCGCTGCACCCACCCCTCCTTCCTCCGCTGACGTCTATTTGACAGAGTAAAACATGCTGCTCCAGACACTGATACCAGGTCAGATTTTTTTTAGTTTCGCCAAGGCTCCACCACTATGTAATCTGATCTAGGTACAGCGTTTGAGGCGGTTGACAGACAGAGAGCAGACACAGGGGCTGCCACGGGCCACAGACTGATCCCTGGGTACAGAGCTGGTATCTGCTGGGCTGGACTCCACTTGACCCCACAGGACCAAAGATTTATTCATAGGACTATGGCTCTCTGTGTGTATGTGTGTTTATCTGCCTCCGAGTGCACGTGTGTGCTATGAGTACATCTTATCAGCACCGTGGAGCATTCATCAGGGGTGACATTTTCTGCCATTTCACGTTCAAACCAAACACATAGCTACATGTGCTATCTCCACTCTGCGGGATGTTGAGAGGCCTGACTTATACGACTTGTCAGTAAGAACTAACGCTATCGTCACGCCGACCCATTGATTCGGTATGTTGCCATTTTTATTATTTTTTCTGCGATAGGTAATTTGGTCGGACAAACCTTTCTTTCTTCCTTGCCCGATTCTGAAAGCTGAAACAACAAAGGGGCACCAACAGCTACATGGTCCTGCTTGCTTTTAACACCCCAGGGACGCTCAGTGGGTCATGATCAAATGTTGTTCTAGGGTTCTGAAAGGGGCTGCATGTGTATATGTGTGTTTCTTGCTGTCTTTTTTCCTGTCTTTGTGGGCCGTGTGTGTGTTAACCCCAGCACACCTTTCCAGGCTCAGTGGGTTTGGAAACATATAGAACAATCATGATTGAGACTAATAGGTGAAAGCGAAGCTGATGCTGTTGACTCAACTAACAGGATTGTGAACTGTGGAAAATGACTGCCTTTACCTGATTGGTTATGGCAATTTTCATGCTCTGGAGGCAGCTTTGGTTTGGAGTGGGGTGGGCGGTCGACACTGGGGGCCAGGGACTACACAGAAAAGACAAAGCAAACAGAACTTATACTTAAACTCATGATAGTTCAAAGGGAAAAACAGTTTTGTAGAACTTTTAACCGCACCTTACATTGCTTTAGTTTTAACCGAGTCCATTCAATTATGACATGATGAATGGATACATAATATGACCACCATATACAACTTCATGGCCAATTGTTTTTATGATAGTGATACAGCTTCACTCCAGACTCTGACAAATAAACTCTTATTACTGTGCACTGATTGTTAATACTTTCTATCTCATGGTTGGTGCCTTAACTCTCAGGCCAGGTCACCTCATTGGGATCATACTTCAGGGAAAGTGTCTTTGTGTTATCCCTTTATATTTTTGCCAGCAAAAGGTCCCCAAAATATAATATAAATAAGTGTAAACATCATTGAAATCCTAGTCTATAAAGATTAATACATAAACTTTCTTATTATTTTTGCCCATGTTCAGGTTCTTTCACAGGAAACACACCAAGAAAAGCAAGAACTGAATATCTACTCCGCAGAAGTCATGTTGGAGAAGTTTTTTTTGTTTTGTTTTTTTTTACACCAAACTGGGCTTTATTGTAGACAGCTTGGAAACACAAAATGCTAAAATGCACCCACTGTGTATGGTCACTCTGTCCACAGTGTTTGCTCAAATCCCAGTCTGTTAACAATAGAAAATAGTTATGTTAGTTATAGTTACATGATAAGTTACACAAGTTTGTTATTTGCTTTAGAATATGTATAAGACGCTTCCAAAGACAATAATAAGTTTATATAGTGTCTACTTTGAGAATGTCTTCTTCCTTTAAAGCATCTGGTTCAGTGTTTGTGTGTGTTTTTTTACTGAAATTATCTTTAAATAGTCTCTACGTTGCATTCAGTACCATTACATCATTAAGTATAATAAGAAGAAAGAAGAAAACACAAAGGCCTTACAGATAAAGGGCATAGATATCTGGATTACAAGGAGGATACACACTCATAACCACAATTAGATCTGACTCACAGCACAAGCTTGGTGGGTGAGACAGAGTGTGTCACAGTGACCAGAGGCGTCTTTTTCTACCAACCCCCTTTCCCCTCCACACACACACACACATAAATATCAACGTTGAAGAATGCTGTCACTGGCTGGCTGTCTGCTGAGTTGTGGACCAGGGCCATGATCACAGGCTGGACCACTCACAGGCTTTACTAGAGGCGGGAGGACGAGGGGGAGAGAGAGAGAGTAAATGGCAGGAAAGACACCTAGACTCCACAGTGATACTGGCATCACAGAGACTGCCAGAGATTCCAAGTGCTCTCATCCATTCATCAGATGTGACGTTTCACTGATGAGCATCTTACTCAAACCCTCAAACAAAAAAGCATATTATATCTGCACGTTTCTTGCAGGAAAAAAGCAACATCTCACAAGATTACATGAAAATGACCACATTTGTTTTAACACACAATTACGTGCAGTTTTGGTGAATTTATGCTACAAAACCACTGACCTGGGTGTAGGGCAAAAAATGTCCTGGTAAGACGTTATAAAAGAAAAATAAATGAATTTACTGGAAATGCCAGAAAAATCATTAAAAAAAACCGTGAGCCACATAAGTTACGTAAACAACGTAGGTTAAGTAAACAACGTAGGTTAAGTAAACAACATAAGTTACTAGAAACGTAATTCGCAAGCCACGGAAGTTAAATAACAAACCTGAATTGCGTTACACTTGTCGTTTTCTTTTGTTTTTACATGGGACATGAACCCCTTTCTCCTGTGTGAAAGTACATATTTTACAAAGATTACGTGTCACCAGCACGTAATTCGGTGTTAAAATAAACGTGGTAATTTCACGTGATTTTGTGGGATCAGGCTGGTCACATCAGTTCTCTGATAACAACACTGTAGGCTTCCGCTGTCTGCAGAGCCTGTGTGGTTAGTCACAGGCACTTAGATTAAACTTGCACACCTCCACACATACATACACACACACACAGATCTGTGTGACGGGAGACACCACAGTTCTGTGCTGACACTTTCACTTTTTGCATTCTTCACATGAGCCTGCAAACTGTCCACCGCTCCCCTCAACTGCTCATCAGCTTGACGGACAGGTCGGAAATGTTTGGACTTCTCGACATGTTCGAGGGTGCAATTTGTCAGATAAACAACTCAGAAACAGACAGCAACGGCTTGTCAGACGTTAGGAAAGACTGCAAGAGCAGAAAGCAAATGAATACAGACTAGATGCTGGTGTTATCTCTGTCAGTGTGTCCTTTTCACTAATCAGGCCATTAGTGAAACAGATAACAGGAATCTTTTCTTTCTTTCTCTCTGGGCTTCTGAGTGTTTTAGAGTTTTACTTGCAAGAGAAACTCTTTTTTATAGTCTCTTTTAACCATTATTTCTTATGTTACCAAGTAAAAAAAAAAAATCTAATTTAAAGGCTGACTCCATCTGCATTTTTCAGTAGGTTTATAAAATGGAAATGTCCACTAAGCCTCAGCAAAAAGTAGTAACTTCTCAGAACAAGTTTGCTTTTCCACAGGCTTGAGGCATGTTTTCACATCACTGTATACATCTGTTTACATCTCTGCCCTCAGCAAGTATAATAATACATATAGTTCTCTTCGATGCCACCAGACTACTTTGACAAAAACAGTACTTTTACCTCATAGTGCATGGCTATGTATAGGGTTATGTAGCATCATCTTCATCCAGAAACCTATGTCAGATCACATGGGAAAAGGTTTTGAGAAAAGCTTGGTAAAGCAGCATTTCAACACTTAAACATGCATACCTCCACCAAAATGGGGTTGGTTTGGATTTGAATAGATGAGCAGGACTACTGGGAAACTACATAATGGTATAAAAATGTAAAAAAAAATAAGAAAACTATTGGACCTGCCCTTTAACCTGCAGGGAATGCCAGACACTCTGTATGTGGGATGTCAAGTTGTGCACTGGGGAAAAAAAGAACAGACTGAATCTGGCGAGGATTCCTTTTTTTATGTGTGACCTTGTATTATACTGCATGATTTGGCTGCATGATGATTGGGAACGTGCTGCCTGGCGACTCTTATCATTCCTGTCTGACAGAGACGGGAACACTCGTGGCCTGTGGGGATGGCTGCTTGAAATTCTCTGGAGAGGTCTGTTGTTGGCCTCATACCAAGACGAGAGACAGGATGTTAGAGTTGTGTACGTCCTACCTAGCTACTGTAAGTGCTTCATTTACAGATAAACACATTGCTGTTATGATTCAAATGTGCTGGAGAGGTGAAACAATATGCTGGTGAATACCCGCTGATAAACATTGCATTTCTGTAGATATTATTAACACAACTGGGCTCCCGACATGCAGTTAAGTTTGTCATTATTGACTCAGGGTGCAGTTTCGGCATTAAAACTCTGTATAATCCACGCTAGCAAATAAATTGAAGAGGTGAAGATAATTTGAAGGAATAAACACAGTTAATAGCCAGGTGGTCAAAAGCAGTTTTGAGCAAATCTTATTTAATTTTCATTTTGAAATCAGTTTCATCTCTTGAAGAAATTGGTCAAACTTAAAACACTGTTCATTCACATTACCAAACAAAAATAATTTAATTAAAGTAAAGAGTGACAATGTCACATTAGTAATTTAGAAATAGGCAAAGAAAATAAAAAGTTCTGCACTGTTACTTTTTGCATTACACATACTCAATTTGAATTTCCATTTAATTGACTAGGAATAAAGTTCTTTATTTCTAAGGAGGGGTTTTGGTCATTTCTCAATGTAGAAGTAAGCCTCCTGTGGTGTTAGAGAAATATAGCATGTTCAAGGGTCAACAAACCTGTTCCATTTAACATTGTGGCTATGAAAAGCAATACTTTGCTACAGTTGTTAAATTGTAACTGACATTTCTCTGTTTCACAGTAAAACTGTATTACAGTGTTGACTGGCGACAATACAATTAAGAAATACTTACATAATATTCTTTTGTATTTTGAAAAAGTAAGAATCAGCTATTATGAACTAATAATCTGCAGCTGTGATCAAATATTTCACAGCATGAATATATGAATAGATTATCAGTAAAAGCCTTTCTGATGTTAAGTTAATTTGTAAAACTTGGACACTGTTCAGATATCACAGAACAGGGCAATCATTTTTTATAAGACTTAAGAAATCAAGACTATAAAAGAACTGAGGTTTTGCAGTATGATCCAACATTACTTGTTGACTGCACACTGTTAAAAAGGTGTAGAAATATATCATGAACACGTTATGACATAGATAGACGTATGGATAGAAGACGCAGTGTGTGGACAGCATTGTTAATGTAAATAAGACTCTACTGCTGCGATGGCTCAAGTAAAAGAAAAAAAATATTTCCCCCTCAAGATTCCATAAACAGACAAAGTTTGAAACATACTTTTTTCTGTATTAACATTAAATCTAAAATGTACTCATTCTGTCCCACTCTCCCTTTCTTTCAAAGTCTTTCCAGTTTGTAATTTCACAGTAAAGCCAACTAGCACAATGCTTTCGTATCATTCGACAGCCTTCTACATCAAACCAAAGCAAACAGTGGATCAAAGCCAGATACCTGATGTAGCTCTTCTTCATTTTAATGAAATTTCCAAGGTGTATTGAAAATGGGCAATGTACATAAACAGAGAATGATCAGCGAGATTGCTGT
>CAFUXE010000429.1:469155-485984 GCA_903364295.1 Serranus cabrilla | reverse complement strand
CAATCACGGAAAGTTTAATAGCCGCCCAGCTGAGTTTTTGTTTCCAGTGGACAGTAGCTTCAAATCTGAAAATCCTTTTCATAATAATAAAAGCCATGAAATCATAATAACATTCGTTTCTTCTCCCGAAAACTGTCCAAATGTGAGTCAACCAATGAGATTAGACAATGCTGTTTTTCATGCTGCCTAAATATGGAGCCCCAGTGTGTTTAAATTATGTCCAACAGTCATTTGTAAAATATTTCAGCATCTTGAAAAAAGAAAAAAAAAGAACATTCAAGTCATTTTCATGAACTGTTGTTTTATCATTCACATACATTAACTGCTTCAACCTTTTTTTGGCTGACCACCAAGGTCAGCCCTACACACCAGTGTGTAGCTGAGTGACTGAACGAGCAAGTGGACTACTAGGGGGGCGGGGCTTCTACGTTCCCAGTGTGCGCCTGTTTTAGGGCTGTCAAAGCTACGAGTGGTGCAAAAGCGCTATAGTTTCTCTAACTGGGAATCCACATGAGCGAGATGTGAGCAACTATTTTCTAACATGCAATCAACACAAACTCTGTCTAAGCGAAGTGTAATCTGCACAGACAGCTGGTCAAATTACACAAATACCTGCGATATATGTGTTTTGGACCGTATGTTAATTGATTCTTTAGGGCTCTCGGTCTGTGAGTTTCCCCTCAATCACAATCAATTATAGTAGTAAGAAAGATTATAGTGTACCTGAGCAGGTAGAGTACAGTGTATGTGAGCAGGTAGATACAGGTACAGTGTGTATTTTTTTGTCTGACACTGCAGAGTCAAATAATAACTCTTTCTGGGTTCAATACTACAAGTGACTCCTTTCATGTACAAGTATGTGATCTAATGTTAATGTAAGGGATTCTAGCTGCTTCAAGCAAGGCAGGGGTCTTGTTTAATAATGCAGCTGCTGTGGAAACTACAGAATTTTAGAAGTGTTTCTGAATAATAAAATCTGTAGATAACAATTAGCTAAAGTTACAGAAATACAAAATATATCAGAATGATTTATCAAGAGTTAAATAGACCCAACGTATGAGTTTATTTCTATGCATTATACTGTTAGAATTGTTTTATCCTCACTTAGGCATCTCTTGTTAAAATGGAACACTTTGGATGTCCATACTTTACCAGAGAAATGTTCTCTAGCTCATGGCAGTGTCGAACAAGCAGCCGCTCGACCACGGAGGATCACTGACACACAGTGATGTGTTCTCAATGGTGACTTCATCTTCCTACTACTTGTCAGTGATCGAGGGCAGCAGCAGAACACACACGCTCACTCGCAGATTTATCAACATAACAGCTAACATGACCACCTTTCACTTCAGTGGAAAAGCCTGTGAGTCAGAGTTGCTTGCACTCCACACAAGGGCCTGCCATTTCTCTGCACTACAACAGCCATGGCCTGTATTTATATTAGCTGCAAAGCAATTTTAACTGTACATTCCAGATAGGTGAACAACACTTGGCCCAGGCAGGCGAATATTTCAAAGCTTACACCCCCCCACCCCCTAAAATAAAAAAAAATAAAAAAAATCTGCGATCAATGTCCAGACAACAGAGCACTTGGCATGAGGATGTGAGCTTTTTGCACAAAGGTAACAGACTTATTTATGTGTCTGAGCTCACAGAACCCTGGTATACCTTTCAATAAGTTTTACTGTAGAACTAAATATGAGGCAAATTATAAACTTGGGTCGGTACCACAAACAGTCCCTAAAGTATTTACTTCATGTTCTCCCATTTGGTTTTTCATCACATCACACAGACTGGTTTGATAAATAATAAATCTGTTTACTGCCTGTGCGGACTGAGGTAATATTTGCCCTCAGAAATGTTCTATCTATCAAATGATTCAGGTCTCGGGGCCTGTTGCTCTCGGCTTCATTCAGATGATGAATGAACATGTGAGTAATTTCACGGCTGAATTAGGAGCTAAAAACAACAGCAGGAAAAATCGGCACACATTCCACCTGTTGCTAAAACGCTGATTTTTGTTATGGCGTTGAGGTTTTATGCTGATCGTGGCTGAGATAGAGCGCCTGGCAGGTCTGCAGAAAACACTTATGATAGTAAGGTAAACATTTTTGTCTCCGTATTTACAGAACAGCCCGTTCTTATCATGTCCACAGTAATATCTGTTCATTACATTCATTAAAAATCTTTTTTTCTACTGAACCAAGTTCAACCTCAGGCATGGAGTTAAAACTATTGTGCAATGCATCATTGTCTATAATCAGACAGCTAAGTTAATTTCCTCTGATGGAAATCAGTCAGGTTAGGGCCACGGTGCTACATAAACACGCGAGCTGTGCGCGGCCGATGTTTAACTGCATGAAATGATCAAGTGTTGGGCTGATCATGTCTATCAGCATCACTGACTAATCTCCTCCAGATGAGAGTAATCTCCTCAACTCTGACCACCATCAAATCAGTGTGGAATCCACAAGGTGCTGCACGGAAAGCCAGACTGGAGCAATAAGAGTTGTTTTTACTGCAGGTGTTAGAGAGTCCTGAGCTGCCAAACAACATTCTTACCACTCTGACCTCTCCTCTCCTTCACTTTGACTCAATACAAAAGAGTTGTCCGCAATTGTATCAGATGAGTCTTTTCGTGTTTTCATGCACAGAAGAGTACATTCATTTAAAATGATTCTTTCATTGACATGACCATGAACATATGAAATCAAGATAATCAAGAAAAAAAAAACTTGTGAGGAATACTGCCCACTTCAAAGTGTAATTGGGCAGCAGAACTGCAGGGTTACCTCTAATGCAAAATTGTGTTGCTGATGCCATCATGTGGACTCTAGGAATCTTATAGTGAGATATATTGTTATTATCAGCGGTTACTATATAAAACTGCTTGAATTGTGGGATTAGAGACCAGCTCTTAACCTCGACTCCTGACAGAGAACTCAGTGTGAACTCGCCCACCGTTTCAGTGCCTACACACACACTATCTCACCCTCTCTCTCCCCTCTAACACACACACACACACACACCTCTTTTAATTGCTCTAAGGGGGCATTCACACCTGGGTTTTTTGGTCTGCTTGAAACGTATTCTGGTGCATTTTGTTGGATAGTCCATTTGATTTTCGCTGTCTTGAATGCTCAAACAAACTCTGGCGCGGACCAAAGAATCCAACTCTAGTGCACTTGGAAGAGAACCAAGGCCCCCATTTTTTAGTTGACCAGAGTTTGGTTCACTGCATGTTGAAAGCAGCCCTGACCAAAGGAAGTAAGAGAGCCAAAACACAGTGCTTTTTGGGTTGAATTTGGGTTGGAATTTGAAAATCAACACCAGGCAAGGCAGAGGAAGTCTTGATAAAAAGCCTCGTGGAGAGATGTGATCTAATGATGAAGTAAAAGCCCTCAAAATATGGTATGACGGTCACATGACACACAGACAAAAACAACAAAGTCTTTCCCTCACATATTCTGTCCAACAGACGAAGAACATTTGTTTACAATGCTTGGTGCACTTGATAAGCACAGTATGTAAGAAAACCAAAGAAGAAGTAAAACTGCAAAAATGTTGCAACTTCACCACCGAATCACACCAGATCCACCAGACTTTATACATGAAAGCCACCTTAATGTACTGTGTGTATTACTGGTGAGTCAATGAGCAATTAGAAAGTTACAGAAATGTATTTATGTTCAGCTTAAGAATACTGGACTTGTGTAGAGTTTTTACCTGTCCAACACCTTCAGGTTGTTAAAACTAATTCCATAATTCCACAAAGACATGACTGTCCTGTATGAGAGCTATGGCTTCATCTGTATTTGTTATTAACTGTTTAATCACAGAACTTTGCTGTTAAAATGTTTTAATGTTATATTTTAGACAGGGCTCCACTCAGTACATATCTTTATGAATATTAGGGACTGTTAGAGAGTTGTTTTTGCTGGAGCAGGGGCTGGAGTTTTATTATTTCTAATATCTTTTTTTTTTTTTTTGTTATTACCCGTTCCTTGCAATATTATTATATTTTATTGCAAAAGTCTTGGACCTTAAATGAGAAAAAGTAAAGTGGAGGCTCATAAGGATATTCAAATAACACTGGGCCGGGCATTGCTTTTTAAAATCAGTGAAACATATAATTAAACCCAGCTCCACTCCTCAATAACTTCCATACAGTCCCTTTTATATTTAGACACTACAGCGCACTACATATCATTTATGTATCAAGATTGTATATTTCAAACATTAACTTTAATATACATATCAGGTTAAATATCTAGTATGAGCCAGACTGTAGCAGACTGACCTAATGAGCTGTTCATACTGCTTGTCCGCTGTATTAGTAAGCAGTAAATGACGTCAGTGACAGTCTTATCTTTCATTTGTGTGTTTGGCAGGAACACGAGGAGCCACAGTCCGGACTCCTCACTTGTTTTGTGTCTCTTGTCCCCGACGTGTCTACGGACTGATTTGAACAACAACAATTGACTGAACGTCTGAATGTCGAGGAGATTCCAGTTTATATTCATCTGCCTATTCTATTACTCTCACTCCCGCTCCACACATGACATCATGGAAACTTTGCAGGGTCTAGGAGTGCAGAGGGAAATGCTGCATTGCTCTCGCTATCCTGAGAGTCCGTGGGGATACATGAGTCTAAAAATACCGATTGAAATCACAGGATTCCTCGGATACTTTCACCTTCAGCCCTGTGATGCGAGTGGCATTTAAGCCAAGTGGATTTGGGCTGTGAAGCTGAGAATCACAGATACTTGGATGGAGAAAGGATTCATCATCAGATGGGTTCAATCAAATATTCAAACATTATTTTTTATCTGGCCCAGAAACTTTCTTGGCAAAGATGTATGACTTGCATATTTACCTATTTACCTGCTGAATGTTCACTGGCTGAAATGATACCAGCAAAACATTAACGCTTAAATAAAACTGAGGTGAGCTTGTTTGTCTTTTACTTTTTCAACTTCATCAGTCACCTGAAGGGCTACCATTATTTTCCTTGAGTCTCAATGTTGAAGACAAGAGCAACCCTTACAGAATATTCACAGTTAGCAGGAGGATGACCTTTTACAGTCAACTGAAGCATGAACTCTTTTTCACCTGCAAATGATTCCTTTCCTTAGAGGCACCAGTGGAAAAATAACATGCAAATTACACAATCAAACATAATCAATCAAAGTATACAAGTGACCCTGAATACTTATTGTTGTCTTTGTTAACAGTGTGTCACAGTATGTGTATCTTCATGAACACTGTCCCTACTTCAAAAACATCTTCAAACAAAAGTTTTTTAAACTTTTTTTGTCAGAAGGAAACAAAAATATGAATATTAAGATGTTAAACACTAATGTATGAAATGTTCGACGAATAATCAATTGCCACAAGGTACATTTCTATCGACATAAGTGTGCCCGGGTGTGCCTGTGCCAACTGAATCTCAGGCTGGCACATAATGAGCAGGCTAGCGTGATCAGAAAAACATGTATGTGTTAGCTACAAAATAAAAATAAAAAAATGTTTAGCTCACTTTCAAATTCCCCTAGTCTGCTGATTTGGAGCATGGATAATTCTACCTCCAAGTAGCATCAAAGCTAGCTAAAGGCGGAATATTTACGGCATGCACCAACGGCACTTCTGATGACAATGTAGACATTCATGTGACAAGGTGAGGACACTTATGGGACGTGAGAACATTTCGGCACTTCTTCAAAGGCCTGTTTGAGATTTTAGACTTGATTTTAAGGTTCTGGTTACAATAAGAGTTTAGATCAGGGTAATGGCAGCGGTTAGGCATTTAGTTGTGAGGGCTTGGGTTATGTTATATTGGCGTCCCCAGTCTGTGAATTCACATTGCAATCCACAATTGCAGAACAAAGTGGGAGGGGGCGATAGTGCCATGTGACAGAGGGGAGTGCATTCAAAACAAGGATGGCCCAAGAACTGTCTGTTGTGCTACTTCTCCCTGTTGTCATTCTACAAACTCAAGCAAAGTTGTTCTGCATTTAACATGATTAATACGATTTGATTACTGTCGGACTCAAGTGAGAGGTTTGTTTCTGACGATACACTCCACTTGCTTTCTTATTTATACACTTACTTATAAGTGTTGGTTGCACCAATAACACACGTCACATATTTTCCGTCTTGCCAACTCCACTGATTCACATCGATCCACCACAGTCGCATCCTTAAGACAGTCTCCGACAAGCTAACCAGAGGTTTTGACAGGCTAGCCAAAGAAATTGTTTATTGACATAATTTACAATCTACAAGAGTTTGCAAGAGCATTGACTACGCGACTAGAGGCTGTGAGGCGGACTAGTGAGAGTTCAACGTGATGACGTTTCATTTCCCCGGCAACCACTGTAATCTCATTTTACCATTAGTTAGCTATCGCCTTTTTCAAGGATGCATAAACTCTAAAACCCACAAGTGGGGGTGTTTGCCAACGTATTTTATGTCGTACAACAAAACGGAAACATCTCTCCAGCTTGTGTTAACCGCAGACCTTATTTCAGATATCTAGCCAAGAATCCATTCAAGATCCTCATTGACTTTGAGAGGATCCCATGGTGCTAAAATGCTAACTCACTCCAGGGTTGAAGAACTTATTCCTGTAGTGCCCTATTATGCCTCTGAAATGCTCAGACTGAGCTGGTCATGATAATTACCATTTCTTTATTCTAAAAATTGCATTCATTGGATTCTTCTATTGAAAAAGAGAAGCTTACCGCTGTGGCCCTCTGTTGAAGGCAGTATGTGCTTTCTTCCCTCCGTCAGCTCTGCAGCATCTCCATGACCCTGTGTAGCCCTCTGCAGGTGTCCGGGACACTGTCTGTCCTCTGGACTGTTGACCAGGAGCTCAGAGCGTTTCACAGTGTTCATTGCCCACACTTTACTCCCCAGTCGACTCTCTTCTCGTGTCACCTCAACTCCCCCCCTTTCAAAGAAAACAAGACCCAGCGAGAGAGCACTCGACTCTGACTGCTACCTCAGTCAGCTGTAACGGTTTGCGAGCCAACATTAATTGAGTTTGAACTAGCATGAAAGACGCAGCAAACATCCATTTCAATGTTTGCATTTGAAAAAACCTTGGTGGTGGCGGAGCTGGAGGGAAGCCATGTTAGTGTTTGCAGAATGCAACACGAGTCCCAGATTTTCTATTGTTTCTTTTCCGAGGTCCATCTCAGCTCAGGCAGACGGCAGAGCGCGTGTCTGTTTGTTTACAGAGCTTTAAGCCCACTTTCAACCTCAGAGATGCATCCCTCCATCAGCCGCCACTATCCTCCACGGCTGCCAACTTATCAATTTACACAATTTACAAAGAGCAGAGCTTCCTACCTCCTGAGCAAATATTTAACACATCTACTCTGTGGATCCAGTAGCTTAGAGAGCCCCCACAAGGTGTCGATGTGAAAAATGAGCCTCTTACTCAGATCCCACACAAGCCAAGTCCTCTGTGCAGCCTGCCTACGCTCCATATACTACATCATCTCCTGAGGCCTGCACCATAGGGCACCACAAACATACATTACTGTTTTCTTTAATAAGCTCTGTTTAAAGAACCGCTCATATGCTTACAGGACAATAAAACTCTCATAAATGTATGTTACGGCTTATAAAAAAGCTCCTTCAGTAGATTGGGTTATTGTCGGACTTTTACTGCAGAATCTTTGCACCAAGAAAAACAGCATTCTGGGACCAAACATCATGGATTTGTACTTAAGTAATTCAAATATAGAAATGTGCTGAGGGCATCCTGGGTCAATATAGATCCCAGAAAGGCTCTTAATGCAAAGCTAGTGAGATGGAATGTGTATAGGGGAAATTATTAAGGTTTATAGGGTTTGTTGTTTAACTGATACCATTTGTTCAACTAATTCGTTTCTAAATACCTTTTTTTCATATAGAAAATGGATAAAATTATCAGAAAATTCTTCCTGTATACTGCATTAAGACAAGAAGACCTTTGGTCTTTTGAATGCCCAAGATCTTTAGATTTGTGGCTGTGAAGTGTCATGAGACTGTGATCATCTCTGAGGTCATTTATATACAGTGAGGTCAAGATTCAAGAAATGCTCTCATTGGCTCCTATGGGGACTAACATCACACTTGAATAAAGCTTTCAGCTTTCCAGTCACTTCCAATTTATCAATGTTTTTGCCTTGAACTGCATTGTATTAGAATAAATTAGCATGTAGGTGAAGAGACTTGTGGGTATATCTTCAGGTCAGGGGGCCAATTTCAGAATCGCCAGCTGGTTTTGACTACCTCACAAAATTTTGTGAAATGACCACATTTTTTTTAACACGGAATTACGTGCCTGTGGCACGGAATGTGTGAAATTCATGGCGGCAGCACAGAAACAATGTGCACATGTCATCATACATACACATGAGGTTCTTGGTTGTAAAAAAGGCTGCAGTTTCTGTGAATTTTTTGGGACAAAACCACTGACATAGGATTAGGGCAAAACACTTCAATAAATCAATAATTGGCAAAGATGTCCACTAAAAAATGCATTTCTCAGTGCATGACTGTGTATTTGCGAGGTATCTCAGCCCACATTTCAGTCAAAGCTAGTATTGATTCCTTGTCCCTTCTTTAATGTGGCTCTGTCTCAAAACTTCCTTTGAGAAATCTGTTGGTGATGCCTTTGTCTTTGGCCAAAACCAGGAGAGTCAGTTATGTCCGTTGTAGGACTGGATCCATAAAGCCAAGCTCATGATCAGATGACAAACAT
Organism: Serranus cabrilla; assembly: GCA_903364295.1. Lineage (NCBI taxonomy): Eukaryota > Metazoa > Chordata > Actinopteri > Perciformes > Serranidae > Serranus > Serranus cabrilla. The sequence continues at coordinate 477,229 of CAFUXE010000429.1, read as the reverse complement.
GTTCAGAGTCCTTCAACTGAATACCTTTGGTTGTCTTTGAACTTGCACGCACTTATTTATGTGGCATGTAGTAAAAACTTAGAAAAGGGTGCACTGGCACTTTTCTGGAACTCCAGTCGTCTCTGCTAGGAAACATCACTGAAGACACTGCATCTGCTCAGGCCATATCTTGACACACAGATTACATGTAGTGTCGCTGAAGGAACATAGAGGGGTTGCACACTATACTGTACATAAACATCAGCCCGGGGCAAACAATAACAAAACCCTGCATTTACCTCAGAAACAAGACAACAGTTACAGTAAACCGTAGTCTGTTAAAAGGCCAGAGGAGAGTGGGACTCCTCCAGGGAGCATCAGGAGGAACCACTTTAATGAAGCCTTAACTGATGGGCCTGGCTTAAAAGCCCACCCAGGGACAGATAGGGTCTTCTCTGGAAATTCATACCACAGTGACAACCCAGAGGAAAAGCTTGCTTCAAAGACAAAGAGAGGACAACAAGGATAATGTTTCATATTAGCTCATACCATGATAAGTTATCAGGGAATCTACTGGTTTTACAACACTAGATTGACTTAAGAAAAGTGCCCTTTTACTGAAGGCTTGAAGGGAAAAGTGTGGATGAAAACAAGGCTGCGTTGAAAAGAACCAGGTTATAGTCTGATGCTATCTGAGGCGGTGCGGAGTGAATGGTGGCCTGTATCTCTGTGTCAACACATAAGAGCCGAGACACGTGGCACTTGGAGATGAGCTGATAGCTGTTGTCCTCTTATTGATTGCCTCTGCTGGACCAAATGCTCCATGTATTATCTGGCCTTCTTCCTAATGACTCACAGATTTAGGGGTGACTGGAGACTCGCCGCAGGATGTTTACAACCACCCCTTATCCTCTGCATGGTGGGATGTCAACCTTTATTACTTGGCACTGTAAAAGTTATTGCCCACAGAACTTGCTTGTGTGATATCACACTATAGGACGCCATTGTTGTAGATTTTGTCAGTGACGTCTTTTCTAATATACTGTTTATTGTGGAACATACGTTAGGTTAAATAAAAATAAATCAGTTTTGGTGTTTGTTCTGATTTGTGAACCTTTATGTTTCAAATTTTAAATACCATAAGACTAAAGAATAAAGTATTTCTTATTCAATATACTATATTTTTGGATTAACATGAACTTTTACTGGCTGAATCAACAGTATGACAGACGAAGTGTTTAAGAAAATATCTAGTACTTTAATAAAAAGTTGAGAGTACAGCATGTGTACACAAAAACTTCAGGGGAAAGTATTTGACTGTTACTCCCAATGGGACATTTCAGCAATAAACATTAAATTACCAAGCTTCAAATTCTGATCTAAATATGAAGCTGGTAAGAAAAGTGAAAACAGAATCTGCAGCTTACATCGATTCACTTTTGGATTCTGAGTCAGTTTGGAAAGAATCTAGCAAACACTGACATGTTTTGTTTTATAACTAACACTGAGTAGCTTCCTATCCTCAGTAATGTCGGCTGAGGCTCATTGTTATTGTAGTATTTAGAGCCACACTGACAGATGAAAGCTAGTTTCTCAGAAACAACACTGAAATCATCATCATCTTCAAGTTTAAATGGTAGATGTCACACTCAGGGCGGAACGGGTCAAATAAATGCCGACTTTCATCCAGGAAAACAGGGTTCGTGTCCCGTGTGAAAACAAAAGTAAAGAAGTACGATTTTTTACATATTTTCCGTTTCTTTCATAACTTCCGTGGCTCACTTCACCCTCGTAAGCACTTCACTTGCGGTATTTACATACATCTTACGAGGAAATTTCTGTCCCTAAACCTAGGTCATTGGTTTTTGTAGCCTAAATTCAACAAAACTAAAGCCTTTTTTAAAACCGCAAACTGTACGTTTTTAAAAACGCTCTGCTCTCTTCACAAAATTACGTGAAATAACCACGACTTGTTGACCAAATTCTGTGCTGGTATCATGTAATTTGCACACATCACATGCCACCAGCACGGAATTCGGTGTTAAGAAGTCGTGGTCATTTCACGTAATTTTGTGACATCAGGTTGCCATACCAAGCCTATATGGTTTTAGAAACAGTGGCCCCTTCCACTTCGCAGTATTGGTACAACACCAGTGTAGGCAGGCACTAGAAACACTTTGTAATATCACTCAAATTCCAAAGGTTACAGGAAACTTTGGGCCTTGTCAACCTTTTCTTAGTCCAATCTGTGATTTGAGAACTCACCACGTTACTCCTACACCACTCTTGATTTACTTTATTTATATCATGATGTTACATAGTCTGCTTACTTGCTGTCACTACAATGGCCGACAGTAAATGGGGACCTTTGGATGAACACAGAACTGTCTGTGTAGATAACTCAGCAGCTGTTGAACTAACATCGATGGAAAGGAAATTTGAGTTAGCAATCTTGGCTTTCTCCAAAGTAGTAAGCTTCTTAAATCAATGTTTTTAAAGTGGCACAGACATCTGAATTTACTGAACCCAACACTATGTGGGCATGTTGCAAAATGAAGAAAACTACGGTTGGTCTATCTCTGATTATAGCAGGGGTGTCAAACTGATCCAGTAAAGGGCCGCTGTGGCTGCAGGTTTTTGTTCCAACCAAGCAGGAGCACAGGTGATACTGATAACTAATCAACTGAGTGCAGACAGTTCAGGTGATTGAATGATTGGATTCAGGTGTGTTTCTTCTTGGTTGGAACAAAAACCTGCAGCCACTCTGCCCTTTACTGGATCAGTTTGACACCCCTGGATTATAGTATACATATGCAATAATATCATTACACAATTTATAAGGCCATTCATGAACATCTTTACTGTAACTGAGCATTTGTTTTATTTAACATTTAAAAAAATACAGATTACCGTATTGAATGTCGAATCATAATTCGCCTTCTGTTTCAAGGTTTTATATTTCGAGCCAAATATTCAAACATTCAGACTTATATGAATCTTTCTTTCAGTCCTGGTCGTCTTCCATTGATAAATGACTTGTTCGAGTGGTCACATCTGGTATGTTTTCTTTCCTTTTGTCTCTTTCCTGCTTCTCTCACACTCTGCTGGGCCTGTTGGCGACCACCAGCCGAGCTGAAGCCCAGCCAAATTTACAGGAGGCTTACAAGGCCTGTGATATTTACATTGGGGTTAGTCCAGGATTTCCAACTGATGATTGTAAATTTATGTTGCAATCAATATGGGGGATCCTCCAGCTGAGCTCATTATGGTTACTCCTTCTGCTTAATGACATTTGTTTTGTACATTTTTATGGGAGCACCATAATTGGCTGTTTCCAGCTCACTAAAGTGCTGTTATAATAAAAAAATAAAAAAAACACTGAACAACACACTTTCCTGGAATGCTTTTATCATAAAGGCATTTCTCCAGAACTGAACTCTTTCTCACAACATTACCCAGCCAAATGGTAATCTCCGACCATTTCAGCATCCAATCCTGTACAGTGCATCCTCATGTCTCATGTTGCTTTAATCCAGCAGCATGATAATACTTAGCAGGGTGGAATGTGAGCCTGTATCTGTGCTGGGTGACATACAGTATTTGAATGAGACTATGTGCCCCTCACCAGGCCAGAGGTATGCTTTTATCCTCCTGTGAATACAGCCAACACTTGAGTCTATGGTTTGTGTAATGCTCCGCTCGAACCTGAGCCTTTACTCAACACTGCTGTTCAAACAGGTGGTGTTTCTGGATTTGTTTGAAACTAAATAGACTTGCGAATAATGAAAAGGAATCAGCTCTATGTACATGGCGCTTCACTTTGGACAAGTTGTTATTAAATGATTTTTTAACAGAGGATTTGGCAAGATTTAGAACTTTTGCCATTCTATAATAAACAATAGTGTGGCCATAATGAAAATATTTACTTAATTCTCTACAGTGACTTATGGCAACTTTGGCCACTAAACAGAGTGTCATGAGTGTTATGGCGTCAGGTGCCACAGTCTGTATAAATACTGCCTGTACACTTGTTTATAGGAAAACCCCCATCTGGCTTCAGCCAACAGACACACTGGTGACCCCTCGGATTTTTCTAATGGAAAATATAACAGGACTGTTTGCTAAGCGGGGGGATAGTCGTACGGCAGTCAACTGTCAAATGACAGACAAGACAACGTTGTAAAAGACTGCAGGCTCCACATCCCTGAGCCCAGCCCTTTCTCAACCTGTAAACACAGAGCCTTGCTTTTGAAGAACCATCCAAAAAGCCCAGTGGCCTTTTTTCTATCCGCCATTTATGGGATTTATAAATGATCGCAGTGTTATAGTGCTGTGCAAACCTAAACCTTCAAGAAGGTTATAACTGAGGGAATTAGCAGCAATAAACACCAATGACAAGGAAGGACAAAATAGAAATCAACAAGTCTTGAAAATATAAACAAAACAATAAGACATGAAGATAAAATGCTGTACGCTATTGCTGCTCGTTCTTGAATTATTAAAGGACATGGGATTATTGGGCTTATTCATTTGAAACTGCATTAAACAAGCCTCACAATTTTTGTTACTTTTACCTATTTTATGACCGACGTAGTTTAGTCTAGAAGGCCCCTAAAAGCAGCGGGTGACAGTTGATGCATACACAGAGCTGCTGTAACTTACGGCAGATAGAGCGTTGGAGAAAGTTGAAAGGTCAGATGTTTCAAATAAACACAAAGAGGCTCCAATAACTGTTTTTGCTGCACATTGTGAAAGACGGGGAACCTGAGAGAATATTGGTTAGAAAACGTTAAAGAGTCACAGCTACTCATAATTATTCAATCACTTCGGATTTCTATAGAGCAACACACACACAAAACCTAGCATTATTTAGTATGATGGGACATGAAAAGGGCTTATTACTTTTGTTATGTTTTAATCTGGAAATGTACCTGGGATTATTTTGACTGTTAAAAAGAGGTAAAGATGTAATGATAATATTTAAATACAGAAAAAGAATATAAAGAAATTCATATTGTTGGGTTGCATAAGAAAAAGTGCTGTTCTTATTTACTCATTTTTTTTTTTAATATTTGTTTTCTCAACTGGCTGGTTAAGTCAGGTTGGAGATCATGGGGCCATAAAACCACCGTCCATTGTTAAATTTCGTGTGGATTGGTGGGGAAATGGTAAAGGCTGTTGATTAGTTGGTAAGTTAGCAGAATGAAAGTCTAATGGTTGACGGTAACTTTAGGGTTAGGGTGATTGACGCTCCACTCTATTGCCCCCCTAAAAAAGATAAGATAATACAACATAGAAGAATGTCTAAGAAACATGGAAGATGAAACATTAGTCCTCAGTAGTTACCATTTTATGACCCACTTTAATGACAAAATTCTCCGCCTCCTCCCCTCAACTTTCACCACTTAATCTTCAAACTCAGGAACCTTAGAAACAGCTGTAAAACCTCCTATATATTTAGACTTTAACCTAAATGATTTCTTATTCTAAGCCGTCCACCTGTCTCTGAGATCCCCTCCCAACCAGGCTGCTAAGGAGTTTTACCCTTAATCAGTACTTCTTTATTAGATACAATCAACCTGTCATTTTAAAAAAGGTTACCACTCTGTGTATGCCTGATATTCAAACCACTATTGTCTAGGATCTCCAAACACTGCTGAATATGCTAGCCTCATGCAACTAAGGTTGTCCCTGGAGTCTCCAAAAGCTCCTCTCCTGTGGAACCATCTTCCAGTTTCAGTCCAGCTCAGAGTTATAACTCCCTATGATGCACCGGGCCCTGTCTTATTTCCTGTTCGCTCCTTTCATCTTTACACATCCATGTCCCATTAATACATGTTCCTAACTACTTCTTTCCCAGATTCTTTATACTTTCTCGTCTTGCTTCTTGGTGTTTATTTGGGCTGGATGTTGTGGTCTATTGCTCAAAAAGAACTTTTTTGCATTTAGCTATAGAGTTTTATTCAATTTTTGGGAAGAATTGTCCAAATCAGATACGAGAAAGACATTTGTGCAGACACAGCACGTCTGCAGTCTTTCAGTTCGCTGATGTATATGTCTTTGTTGCAGAGCTACATTAAGATTCAGACTGATAATTTGTGTTTGTTTTTACTATAACCTACTGTGGCTCCAACACATCCTCCAAACTCCTGTCAAATGGCAGCAGTAAGTGTGTGAATCTAGTGATTAGTATGAGAGGGTAAGTGAGGAGCCGCAGTCAGCCCAACATGTTTCTACTCTCGTCAATGCAGCTGGGCTTCTAGTATTCCCCTCCTTCAAACTGTTTAGCTTGATGGCCTATATTCACATCAATCACACGAGGAATCGAGCCACAGGCGTTTCATCAACACTTTTCACAGTGAAAACAGTGGAAGATGTCCCAGACCCACTTACGCACGCATTTAACAGAAATGAAATGGAATGGTGTGCATCAGCAGGGGCTTGGGTCTTGTCTTGTCTGGTCACACATGCCAAGAGAGATTAAGATATTCCAGAGAAGAGGATCCGTTAATACTTTACAGTTCACCAGATGTGTCCAGAATGTTATGAAAAACATGCTTTCTGTGAATCCATCATATTCCAATCCTGCCAGAGTCCTCCGAATTCAGCGAATACTTCAAAGGAAGTGGCACGTGGTGGATGAGGAAATATTACTTTAATATTAAGAGCCCTAAGCAGATTCTCTCTCACCCTGACGCATAAAGATGTTACAGCCCCCAACAGAGCTGCACAGGAAGGCAACATGGACAGGTCAAAGGTCCAAATATACCAAATGTTGAAAAAATGTTGGAACTCCCACATTCACACATACCAAACCAAGAGACCAAACAGATTGGTTAGAAGTGACCATGACCTCATCTGAACCGTACTAAATCTGATCCAACTCACAGGAACACAGAGGACCAATTTAAAGGGTTTTGTGGATTTGCAGGAAGCATCTGAAGGAATTTGTATTTCTCAGCCAAATTGTGATTGTTACTAGCCTGGGTGCAGCCGAACTGTAGCCCCGCCTACAACATTTTTCTGCGGGCAGTTCGGTCTGGCACTGCTCCGTTGAGGAGCTTCTATGCGCTGTATCAAAAAAACATGGCCGATGAAATTGTCAGGGCGGGCTTTACACGATGATGGACAGATGAGAGACAGTCACGTGACTAATGAGCGCTTGGGTTTTGTTTGTGTACAACGAACACGGCTGCTGCTGCCGTTGGCAGCCCGGAATCCTGGCTGAACATACATCAAATATTACGCTGCTCCGATTGGTTGTCGATCTATCCAATAGAGCGAAGAGGCATTTTTTTTTCCTGGTTCGGTTGAAGCACGCCCCATAATCACAGCCCAATGGATCAGTTTCAGACTCACATTCTGGCCAGAATTGAGTCTGACGTCGTCAGGCTAGATTGTTACAGTACAATACAATAAAGTTAAGGATCACACCATTACAGGTTAGGCCTGGTAAAATAAAAGCGCAGTGGGAAAAGAGCAGCTTAATGGACAAAAGAATAATACAGGAAACACTAAGTATGATGAAGAACGCAGAAAACAGAATCCTCATGATGACTTTGACATCTAGAGTTTCATTGTGTTGACTGCCAAAAAGCCCAACTAATTGATCTATATGTCAATTAAAGCATGATGCACCTGCAACTAGATTAGTACATTTAGTCCTTTTCTGGTTAGGCCGAATCTGACACGCCAGATGGTTTCTGAAGCCGTCATTGAAAAGTAATTGGAAAAGGGCACTTTCAGAAAAATTATTGGCAGGTGATTTGATCTGATGATGTCTATCAATGTCTATCATGGGTCTATCATGAAGCCAGTCAGGAAAAGAAAGAAAGCATAATTTCTTGGGATGCACAATAATAGTGGCAAGTCATCAGTATTCAAATTCAATATTGGCATTGGTGAGAAATTTCCAGTGATATCATGGCAAGCATTATCAGTTTCTGCTATATACATTTTGTGGTGGCAGTCTGCTGCCACAAGAGTATATAATATGTAATATGTCATGTTCTCACAATAAAGTGATGCTGCCATGAACTGTGTAGGACACAGCAGAGCTGTCTGCTGCAGACAGCAAAGAAGAAGTACTTTCTAA
>CAFUXE010000429.1:434080-456115 GCA_903364295.1 Serranus cabrilla | reverse complement strand
TTATTATTGTCACTATGGAGAAGCTTTGCACCAGCCTTTGTGGCAACAGTCCCAACACCAAACTGATCAATAGGAAGATCTTAATCCTGTGACACTATCATTCCTCCCAAACAGTGTTTACAATAAACAGATAATAAGACATGCAGCAACTAAGCCAAGACAAACACAAAGAATGCTCATCAATAACCAGTAAGTGTCCATAAAGAAATATGTCGCAACCTAATAGCCTGCTAAAGTAGTCCTACTGGCACGGCAGCATTATGAATGATGAAGCACCGGCTCACACAATCAATTGCACTTATATAATCATCATTCATCATCACCGGCTCCATGGCCAAATATGTTCTCCTACTGGTAAATTATAAAGAAAAACAATTATGTTACGCATAAACACAATAATTAAGAGAGTTTTTAGGGTGGGCCTTAGTTGAGGTGGTTTTGTGAAGGGCCCCGTCTGCAGTCTGTTTCCTGCCTGGAGTGTGCGTCTGGTTCTCCAGACTGGGAACGCACAGACCATCATCTACAGCAGGTAATACATTGACTGTGGGTAAGTCACCTATTCAACCCCATTAAAAATTATGGTAACCCTGGCACATGTGCGTGTGTTTTGGTTTACATATGTTGCATGTTATTAGCCTGGGTGCAGCTAAACTTTAGCCCCGCCCACAAACTTTTTCTGCGGACTACTGGACCAATGAAATTGTCAGGGCGGGCTTTACACGATGATGGACAGATGAGCAACAGTAACATAATCAGCCACGTGACTAAAGAGCGCTTGGGTTGAATTTGTTTACAACAAACATGGCTGCCACCCTCCAACCGTGTTATTAGGTTCTTACAGGACCGACAAATGCGATACGATTTGTCCGTGTGGAGTTGTAATCCTAAACGGAGGACTTGTTCATTGATACATTGACCTTTACTATTACTCTCAAAAATGAGGACCATGTTGGAAACTACTCCGTGTATCCTTAAATTCTTTTTACAACACCGGCAAAAATCTACCATCAACTATGCGTCGCTTAACATACGTCACATCCTACGCTGCTCTGGTTGGTTGTTGCTCTATCCAATTGAGCCAAGAGGCTTTTTTTTCCTGGTTCGGTTGAAACACGCTCCATAATCACAGCCCAATGGATTCATTTCAGACTCACATTCTCACATTCAGTCAGGAAACTTTTCACCTCTTTTGGTAGAGGTGCACAAAGGCATTATCTTTTATATCTATATCTGTCTCTGTGTTCAGAAAGAAAACTGGATGTGGACATGATTTATACCAGTGGTCATCTTAAACCAAACTGTGAAAATCATAAGTAATTTCTAACCTAGTATTAATTGAAAAAACAACTGTTGTGCCCTGAACGCAAAGAAAAAGAAAGCTTAACCATTACTGCACTGTTGCTGTCCCTCCATTCCTGCAGCTCATCGTGACACTTGTGTTTTGACGGAGTACACCGAAGCCTGCTGCCTGGGTAATCCCAGATTTCCTATAGCACAGCTCTGAGCTTAGCACAGGGCTTGACTAATAGCTTTCTTTTCAAATGATCGCTTTGCTACACGACTTCAGAAGAAAGCAGCGAGCGTGAAATTCAATTATGGTGCACACGCTCCGCAGCCCCGTCCAGAGCTGTCCTCTTTAATCCCTCGTTTGCCCTCAAGGATTCTCAACCTCTTTCAGATGGACCTCTGCTCCCAAGTTCTTTGCTGCACTCCTCGACTTGTGTTGGCTCACTGCATGCCGTGTACGTCATGTATTTTCCTCCTTGCAGTGGCCTGCTTCGAACTTTAGAGGCTCCCACCCTGTTCTGCTCTACCTTCCCTATTCCCTAACCTTGTGTGACCTTGTCCCTGATCCACATCCCCCTTTCCCCCCTAAAGCCCTCTTCATATTTTATTGTTTCACTTTAAAAGAAATATGAGACTGTCCTTCCAAGAATAACAACAGCATCAGTCATTAGTGCAAATGTCAAAATATGAATTAGTCTTTGAGGTCAGGGTGGATGTATGTGTCAACCAAACATTAGACTTGGACATGTTTCTGTTTCCTACCAACAGTCAACATATCTTTCTTAGCACTTCCTCAAACTTAACTTAGTAGTTCTTCTTTCAACCATGAATTGTAGTTTTAACCCAAACAACAATCTTTCCCTAACCCTAACAAGATGTTCCTGAACCTAAACAATTCTGACCTAACCAAGACCTTGGAAGGCCTGGACAAAGTGTTATTTGGTTTGGAGCACTCATTAGCTGTGCGTTGTAACCTTTACACCCTATATTATGCATAATATAGCCAACAGTCAACAGGGTAACTACATGACGCCTACCATGTAAGTCGTCTTATATCGTCAAAATTGTATTTTGAGAGATCCAGCAGAAATGTCCACTCTTCTCTGGTTCTTACTCACTTATTTTACACAAAAACAAGAAAGTAGCTGATGTCCCTTTCTTTTCTACATTTGCCCATTTGAAAAACAACACTAGTTATTTTACCCTTCAATTTTTTTCTTTCGAAACATCACCTCATAGTACAGTATGTTACTCCCTCACAAGAAAACTCTTTTTACATGAGTCACATACAATGTACAGTATCTATACAATAGTAAATAACTAGCCTGGGTGTTGCCGAACTGTAGCCCCGCCTACAACATTTTTCTGCGGGCAGTTCGGTCTGGCACTGCTACGTTGAGGAGCTTCTGTGCGATGTATCAAAAAAACATGACCAATGAAATTTTCAGGGCGGGCTTTACACGATGATGGACAGATGAGCGACAGTCATGTGACTAAAGAGCGCTTGGGTTTGTGTACAACGAACACTGCTGCCGCTGGAGAGGAGAGGAGTTTGATTTATCAGCTGGTGGTCACGAAGAAGTTGGGACATAAGGGAAAACCGGCGCTCATTGTGATTTCACTTTTGATCGCACTTATAGAGGACCAGGTGAAGGAGGCGACTGAGACGGGCATCACGCAACTCGGCGTGCACGAGGAGTTGGACATTACGAGCGCCACAGAAAACAATACCGTAGCAGAGAGGAGTCACAGAAACTCCTGGATGACATGACAGTGCGGATTACCAACCCCAGCAGTACCCATCCATTCCTTCATTATCCATAACCGCTATCCACACTCAGGTTGCAGGGAGGCTAAAGCCAATCCTGGCCCAGGACAGGTCACCAGACTATCACAGCATAAATACAAATGATGTAACATTAGCTGATATAAATAATGCCACATTAACCCAGATACTGTATGTATAGTTTTCACATTGTATCAGGCCTATGTACTGGCCTACTCTCCAGTCTCCTACCCCTTCTCCCCCTCCCCTGACACCATCTCATGCGCTCTATCTGTGTTTTGGTCTGAGGAGAAGGTCCCTAGAAGAAAAAGTGGGGTTGTTAAACCACACATTACACCCCCAAGCCCCATTATCCACAGCCTCTGACATCTTTTGGTCACGACGCATTCCAAACATGCCTCAGGGTCAGAGTGACAGTGGGACAGAGGGAATGTTTTGAGCTGATACAAGCAGTCAACATGTGCAGCTGATCTTCACCAGAAAGACCCCATTTGACTTCCATCAGCCATGAGTTGCATTTGAATGGGCTTCACGGGTAAATGTGATAACACTGTCAAACCCAAAACAATAAGATTAGATTAGATGATTAGAAACACATGGGGTACACTTTGTAAAGCCAAAGTGAAGAGTATATCTGGACTGAGATCTGTGCTGCCTTATAGGTCACTTAGCAGGTGTGTACAGTGGCAAGAAAATGTAAGGGAACCCTTTGAAATTACTAGTTTTCTGCATTCATTTGTTTTCAAATGTGCTCTGATCTGCATTTAAGTCCCAAGTATAGACCAACACAATGTGCTTAACCAAATACTACACAAATAATTATAATATTTATGTCCTTAAACACATCAAATAAACATTCATAGTGCTGGTGGAAAAGTAAATGAATCCTTGGATTTAATAAGTGGTCGAACTTTCTTTGGCAGCGATATCCTCAACCAAACGCTTCCGGTAGCTGTGATCAGACATGCACAATGTTCATGCGGAACTTTAGACCATTGTTCCTCAAAGAACGGCTTCAGTAGAGCCATATTCTTAGGATGTCTGGTGTGAATGTCTCTCTTGAGGTTATTCCACAGCATCTCTATTGGACTGAGGTCTGGGCTCAGACTGGGCCACTCCAAAAGGCAGATTATCTTATTTTGAAGCCTTTCTGTAGTAGATATACTTCAGTGTTCAGGGTCATCTTAGGGCAGCTGTGGCAGAGTTAGAGCAGTCGCACACTGATCAGAAGGTCAGTGGTTCAATCCCTGACCACGGTCTACATGTCGAAGTATCCTTGGGCAAGATACTAAATCAGTACCTCAGATTGCTGCTGATGCTGTGTTCATCGGTGTGTGATTGAATTCCTGATTGTGGCAGGTGGCACCATGTAAGGTAGCCTTGGCCACCAGTATAAATGTGTGTTTGAATGGGTGAATGAGCGCAGTCTGTAGTGTTAAAGCTCTTTGAGCGGTCGTTAAGACTAGAAAAGGGTTATACAAGTGCAGTCCATTTATTTGATTTATGTGTTTAAATTGCTTGAGGTTTAATGGTCAAGCACATATATCTGTAGTGAGGCACATTTCTTATGAGATGGTAAAGTTACACTTTTGGTTGCAGGGGTTAAAGCTAGCTAGCTACAGCTGATACAAGCTACAGAGGAGGGGGGTTTGTGCCTTGCTCAAGGGTACTTCAGCCCTTGACTGGGATTCCAACCAGCAACAAGTTACAATTTCTCTAAGCTCTAGGCCACAAACTACTGGTAAGGAGGCCAGCCTTAGCAAATGGTCCGCTGTAACACTGATTTCCAAACCTTAAGGACTTTTAATTGACCTCACTTTTTCTCCCCCTCCTGTCACCCTCTCATTTGAAAGCAAAAATATGGCATGCTGTGGTCTCCCATCCTGGGGGTCTGAGATGGACCGACGGCAGACGGACTGAGCAGCCAAGACCGCCAAGAAATGCCGGGGGAGGTTTCCTGCCCCGGAGCCTAGGCTGGGAACACAGTATTTTATATTCCTCTCCAATCTTCAGACCCCCTAGAGGACGAGAGACAGAGGAGGGAATCACACCGTGTTCCTACACTCAAAATACCTTCACTTAGCTCCGCTGGATCCACTGAACCCCTCTGCTTCTGGATTTGATTTCTTCTTCTTCTTCTCTTTCCAAATCTGATTCTCATCACTGCCTCAGACTTTTCCCTCAATTTACTTCTAATTTCTGCCTTTTCCTCACTCCCATCCCTGGCTGTGACAGTTTGTCCACTTCTTTTCCTGTCCTCTGTGTGTGGGAGTGTGTATGTGTGAGTCTCAGAGGGGTCAGCTGGAAGCACCAGTTTGGGTCTGGCCTGTGGTCAGGAACTGATACAATGAATTGTGACGCCCAATGACATAATACTATGATTTGTACTGCAAATTTCTGTGCTGAATGGCAATAATGTTGTTCAAAGGGACTTTAATCTTTAATAACGCTGCAATCTGAAGTTCTGGTATCTATAGACCGCACCATTCAGCTGAAGCTCAAACTTTGATTCTGTCATATAATTACAGAGGAGACAACATGTATCATCGATCAAGGCTTTACTGAGAAACTTCACATTCATCTGAAAGCAGAGAAAGTACTGAGATACTTGTTGGTTGATAAGGGACATAAGTATTCCCTTATCAGATCTGCTGCTGATGACTGTATGGGAAATCCCATGCTTTCTGCCTCAACCGATAGTGATTGTGTCATGAGGGCCGAGAGGCTGGGGACCCACAAATCACTTCTGTGAGTATCAGCCCTCTAAATCCAATCTGATGTCCAGCGACTCTGCGTGAACCTTCACACTGTCTGTTTACTTGGCTCTCGAAGTCCCAGGCTCATCCAATTATCTCGCTTATGTGACGGCCAGTTATGATTAAAAAAAAAGACTAAACAAAATGGTTCTGGGCTGTTGCCAAAATGAGGGGCTCCCAGGGGCTGCTGTTGTGGGGGCGGAGGACAGTGGTTGGAAATAGCCATCCAGACCGCGGGGAAAGCCCCTATAAATTCTGGGACAATGACCACAGGCCTGCCTGATGGACACACAGCTGTAGTAGTGGCGGTCATTGTAGGACCGATGTTAAGTGATGGGCCTTTTGGCAGCACTGCGAAAGATACTTTGTTTGGCTCCGTTTGTGGCCCAGCAGATGGGAAACAAGCTGGGTCCATGTTCTCGAGAGGTCCTGAGGGAGCGGAGGACCAGAGGGAGGAGTTTCAGCCAAAATGCCATGTCTGCTTGGCATTACTATGGCAATGACATGGACCCCACGCCACACTAGCTCTGCTCATGGGGATGGTCTTTGTCTCAAACAGAGGTCAAAGAAAGGAAACATTTTGACTCAGAGTAACAGCACACATAGTTTAATAAGGTCACAGTGGCCAATAGTATAATTAAAATAACAATACTGAAAAAGTGACAGTTACTATTGAACCAATATAACATTTTAGCATTATGCTCCACTGCACACTTAATTCAGGGTTTATTATTATTCACCATTGCCCCTTTTTCATCCTGAGACCAGGCAGTTCCCATTTGTCCTTTGTGGGTAACAAAACAAAGACCTTTAGTTCAAACCCCATCAATGCAGAAAACACATTTCTGGCAGTCAGGGGGTATTTAAGTTTTAACTGCTACAGAACAGGGCAATGTTTTGCAGACAGTTTAGTGGTCGAGGGCACAGAATGGAAACTTAAACTCACTGTGTTGGCTGTATTTTGTTTCTGCTTACAATCAAGATCACACTTGCTCCAACCTTTTCAACAACACCCAGGATGTCACCAAGCAGCAATACAATACAATGTAACGTGACAAAAGAGAACTATTTTCTGATGGCTAGGTCTGGTCGGAGGTTAATACACCAGTCTTATCAAGCACCAGTTCATAAAAGTCTTTAGTTGTGCATTATTTAAGTTTTGCAACTTATATTAAATGCATACACTACTTCCCACACACTTACACTGACTTAAGACCAGGTTATGTATTCAGGGGCAATCAATATGATGAGGCATCAATAAGAAAACATTAATTAAGATAGACTAATTTGCAACATATATGTTTTTTAGATTGTTTGCCGATTTCATTGAGAATGCAGGTTTTTTGTAGTTTGACCATTCAGTATATCTACAGTACATTGTGCCAAATAAAGGTGCATTATAATGCTGGTTTAGCAGTCAGAGGTATTATCTGTCTAACAGTATATCTATGTTCATTAATGGCTCAGCATGGGAGTACAAGACAGGTTTGTGCATGAGTAAATCATTTAAGCCCTTTCTATAGTATGTACAGCTCTATAAAGCTGATCCATCCATTATGTTTAACCGCTTACTTGAACTCTGGTCATGGGGGGCTGGAGCCCAACCGACATTGGGTGAGAGGCGGAGTACACAGGTGGGCAGACACGAAAAAACCATTCATGCCTTGTTCAAACCTACAGACAATTTTGAGTCACCAATTAAACCCAGAGAGAGAACCCACACTGGCAGGGGGACAACATGCAAACTCCACACAGAAGAGCTGCAAGCCGAATTGTCGACCCTTTTGCTGTGAGTGCTAAACACTACACCACTGCGTAGCCACTAAAGCTAATGCACAGTGCATATTTCTGTCTTTGTGGATGAACAGTTTTAGTCCTGAACCCACATTTAAGAATCTGGTACTTAAAGTCACTGAGGATGAAGATATATGGCACACATACACTTATGTATATAGTCAACTCTCAGCAAGTGAGCAATTTACAATTTACATTGGATGATGGCTGAACACAATTTCAAATATATCGGAAAGTGGATCCAGTGGTGGGAGTATTGTTTTATGTTCACTTCCAGGAGTTATGTTAAGTTGCTGCTGACGAAAACATAACATTTCCTGATTTCGTTGCTTAATCTTATTCATAAGAATGACGTATTATATGTACTATATGTATTTATTTACATTTATTGTCTTTTATAAGACCTTGCCAGGAAGGTTTTTGCCCTCAATTAAACTCTGGTGAGAGATGTGTGAAGGGCAATACCTGAACACAACTTTATTGAGGCATATGTTCCAAATGAGCAGAATATAACCTAATAAATAAAGTAGACAACACTAAATGACAGGTGGTCTGTTGGAAGCAATGAGAAATTTTTTTCTCATTTTTTAAAACTCAACAGAGGAGTGTTTGAATACTGGCATCATACATCAGTGGCTATAGTGAGACTTAGTTCAATCAGATAATGAAAAAACAAACAGGCTGCATTAATCTCTCACTGCATTTACTATTTTTGTGTAGCATGGGGCTGCACTCTACACAAACCCAACATGCATGCCAAGTACACCTGTTCCCATGGAAACCACATTTATACTTAAAATGAGAGCAAGATATCTGATAATTCCCACAGTCCCTCATGTACACAAGCACAGGCTGCAGACACCACATATAGAACATAATCATAAGTGGAATAAACATGGACGTGGGCAAAGTGATGAAAAGCATGTCATAGAAAATACAACAAGAAATGAGATTTCTCCAGCTTCCTGAAAAAGATATGAGCCAGATCAGATGCTGTGTGAGTAAAGGGAGGGAGAGCAGCCTCGTTGATGCCATGTGCAGCTGGCAGTACCATAAGCAAACACGGTGCCCTTCACTGACCTCTGAATCAGAAGCAGGGGGAAGTTTGCAGACAGAATGTGAATGTGATGGTGTGGATATAGCTCCGGTCATGGCAGACTGTGTGGGAAACACAAAGAGGGGCAGGCCGAGTCACATGGGTCGCCCTGCTCCCAAAGACAGGATTCTCTCTCTCTCTCTCTCTCTCAATCCCTCACTCATTCCTTCTCTCACTGCTAGCCACCCTCACTTCTCTCTCACACATGCATTCATAGACACTCATTGTTTATCTTCTTTATCCCACTTCAGTACAAATTTGAGGTGCTTGTACTCTACTTGACTATATTGTTTTCATTGCATTCATACACTACTCCATTACAAGTACTTTTTACTGCACTACCATTATTAGACAACTTAGTTGTAACAACAGTTACAGGTTACAGGTTTCTTTACTTTCTAACATAAACATATGCACAACAAAACCCTGCAGCATATAAAGCTTTATAGAGCGGAAGTGATTAATCAATTAATCAATTAGTTGATGGACAGAAAGTGAATTGTTTGGGTGGTTTAAATGTATGGTTCAGTGTCACAAATCTAAAGACTTGCTGCTTTTTTTAACGGTTCTAACGGTTATTTAAATGCGTAGTTCATGTAAATGTGCAGGTTAGATATGCATATGCTTTACAGTATGTATGGCACCTTGCCTAAATGTGTATTTCAGTTTTAATAATTTAGTTGTGTCTTTTATTTTTCTGACTTAATTAATTAATTAATTAATAAGATTGTAAATCCATGAATGGAGAGTGCTGGATATTTGTTCATTCATAGTATGTTCTCTGGTGAGCAGGATGGGTTAAATGCAGAGGATGAATTTCCCTGTTGTGGGACTAATAAGGGAGTGTTAATCTTAATAGGGTTAAGGTTTGTTGTAGCTAATAAAGCGACTGATGCATGCAATAACTCTATAGGTCAGCTATAACACAGCTTTTGAGTTATAAGTGGAATTAAAAACACTCTTTGGCAGGTGTTTCCTTTGTATTTAGTAAGAATGCATGAATAATTGCAAACCATTATCATTATACATTATTAATAATCCCTCCAGTCTGCAGTTTTAAATGTTAATATATTGGTCAAAAACTACAAACAACACTAACCATTGATACAGCTTAAACATACAGTATATAACCTTTATAAAGGGTGCCTTAATAGTTATTAACACTCTATACAGTTGATGTAAATAGACTATTCTGCACTGCTGATGTAAATGAACTATTATACTGCTGATGCAAATGAACTATTGTACTGCTGTTGTAAATTGACTATATTGTACTGCTGTGATTGTGCATCCATAGAGAAACCAGTGGACCCTCACCCTCTCCTCTCCTCTACATGCTGAAACACAAGTGTATCCTAAAAACAAAGTCCTTCTGGTCACATTGCACCTGTTAACAAACCACTGGCACTGTTTTCTGAGGCGGACAGGAAAAGGTCTCCAAATAGCTTTCCCATGAGCCTCTGGTCTAAAATAAAATAAAAGGGGCTGGCAGGAGCCGCCCACTGCACTGTGGCGACCCTGTCATGGGAACCATGCTAAACTGTCTGTGGAGATTTTTGCAGAATAAATGAAACAGACATCCTTGTGTATCTCTATTTACATCACTAATGCAAATGATCATTTATCTCTAGCAAATAATAAATACACAAGCCAGTGGACACTACTTCTCTGTGTGTATATTTGTGTGCGTGCGTGTTTCCTGCACGCATGTTCAACATGTGCTCGTGCATGTGAAGAAGCCTTGTCGACTTGCGATGAGTGAGAAGAGGAATAAGCAAATCACAGTGAAAGTGTGTGAGTAAAGAGCCAATAAGACCTGTAAACAAAAAAAGGGCATGCTAGCTATTACCGCCAAAGTAAACACACACACACGCAGCACGCTTCAACAAAAACATTTACATTAAACACCACACAAAAGACCATTTATTAAAAGAAAACAATAATGCTTCACAACTTACAAAGCTGGAGCATCTCTGAAAACCCAAACAGGCTATATCCACCAAAGAAAAGGGAGGATTCCTCTGAAATGAATCAGGTTTTTGGGGGGCGCTGAAGCAGCAATCGGCTTAACTGAAGCACACCAACCAGCGGTGTTCACCTTTCTCTGCTTCATTCTCAGACTGCACTCTATTTTAGGGACCTCTGATGACTCCGTCTTGGCCACATCTCCCTTTTTCCACTGTAGAAAAAGTTATTCATAATCCTCCCAATAACTCAACACTGTTTGTCCAGTGTGATAAAGCAAAGGGAGCGTTCACAATCTAAATTTGCATTCTTCAGAAGTGAATGGCTTTGTCAGCTGGAGTAATACAGTTTGCTGCAGGGAGGCTGTTTATACGGGGACAGCGCAGAGATCCAGAGAGGAGACAACAACTCCTGGCTTCTCCCCACATAACGGCCTCCGTGGGTGGGCAGCATTTCACCCGCCGATGCTCCAAGATCATCCCCGAGACGCACAAGAAGATTAAAACATTCGGAGGAATTGACAGATTTTGTGCCAAATAGTACATTTTATGACACCCCACCCCCCCCTCTCAGATGCATTATCTGGACTTTAGAGCCTGTCACTTTAAAGGAGAAAGTTGAAAAATGACCAGAGATTATTTTCAAAAACAGCAACAGGAGGCCACTGAGAGAGGAAATCCCCTTTAATCTCACCACTGCAGTTTCAGGGAACTTTAGGGTGCAGGTCAAGACCAAGAGACCAGAGGTTAGAGGTGGGGCAACTAATCTGAGGGGTCACAAGAAAGGACCTGAGATTCTGTACTGCTCTTAGCTATGTTGGCCTTAAGTAATCAAAAACACAAGCTGGAGTGATTCCCAGAATGTATTCCTAGATAACCAAGGTGAGAAATCTTTGTCAGAGAAACCATCACAGGTCACCCTTTTGTTGTGATATTCGACATGTTTTTTGTTATCTTCTCTGAGCCAACAAACAGTTTATTTGAGAGCTAGAGTGCTAATATTGGGCCAAGTAAACAGCTATTTTCACTGAGACTTGGGTGGCCATGGATACCTGCACCTAGGAGGCCTTAAAGTGCAGCTTTTAGTACTTTTTTTAAAAGTGTGGCATCTGGTGCAGTCTTTCCAGAGTGAGAAAGTAATCCCAATCAGCCACAAGGAGCTGCACCCCAATGCAAGGTATACATGGGCAGTTATGAAGCTTAGCAGGTGGAGCCAGAGGTAGCAATAGACTTTCCACTGTCTGTGATTTTGACAGGTTAATACAAATTCTGTCATAATGTATTATTATCTGTCATTTAAAAAAAAAAAAAAAAAGACGTTTTTCACAAATCTTTTGAGGGCATGGAGAGAAAGACAGACAGCCACCATGAAATCACTTTTTTTAATGTCAACACCACAATGCCTTAAAAATAATAAAAAGAAAAGAGGTGAAACAAGCTCGTCCTTCATTGGCCACAACATCAGTCCTTCTGTTTTCACCTCAATTATCAGCGCCGTCACAATTACTGTACTTCAGACACTCAGCTGCCATGATATTTTGCTATTGTATGCTATAAGCTGACAGAAGTTAGCTGTAGTTTACATTACAATCTCAGTAAGTCAGTCAATAACAGAAAATACTTGGCTAATGTGACCACTGGGTGCAACATACACACTGGACCACAGCTAATAACTGTATTCAGCTATGGATCCCCAAACCCAAAGGAAAGGCAGTAAAAGATGATCAGTCTAATTAACTGTCCTAATTATAATTGTGACACTATGAGAAATAAGATGGTAAAGCACACACAGTTGCACTTACATGAATATAGAACTAAACTGGCAGCTTGCTCATTAGCTCATTAGTATTAGCTAAAACAATCTCTGTTAGCATTAGCTTACCAAAATGATTCAGGTTAAAGAAAAAGACAAACAGATGTTCGTTTTTACCAACTTATTTCTTCCGACAAAGCATTTTTACTAAATACTTATTAACGGTATTATTCACACTAAACAGCACAGGGGGCAACACAAAGTAATGTTTAGCTCAGGTTCTGTTGCTTGATATGAGTTTTAGTTTTATGGACCAAGATATGGGAATAAAAACAACATGATTAACACTTTGCATGTTGAGAGGATCAGCTGCCAGTACAGCATCTTATCTCCCCACGCAGCCTCACTCTGACTAAGCTGAACCTCTGCATGGCTTTTCTTTCAACGGGGAATTTACAGGCATCAAATCGAAACACTTTGTTCTACACTCAACCTCCCGTCTTGGTTTTCTCCCACAGCCTAGAGGCGGTACAAGAAGCGGGGCTTTATCCTACCATCTGAACTTCATTACTCTGCTCATTTATGACTCGGTACGTCTTGTATCTTCTCTCTTTTTGACATAATTCATGGGTCACAAAGTCAGGCTTAAACCTGTGACTCACTGAAGGTCGTGACTGGCACTGAGGTTCTGTTATTCTTATCCTGCGCAATGTATCATCCGAGCATTTCTGTGACATTTCATACACACGTTTTTCCCTGAAAAAGACTGTTTCACAGCTATATGGGCTATTGGAATGGGTTCTGTATATAAAGAAGCAACATGCATTTTGTATTCCGATTGGGGCACCAATCACTATTTATAAGCTCCAGTCCAAAATGATACAGCTCAGTGTGTAGCCATCAGTCCCTACAGCAAAGTAAAGGGTCTGCACACTTGTCATGATAAGGAGAGATATTTTGAGAGAGATTTGAGTATTAATAAATTAGATAAAGCAAAAGAATGTTCCTAATGTTTGCCATATAATTTAATGTGCATGTGAAAGAAGCAGTTGAAGCTTCCATATATGGAGTTATATAGGGTTTTTCTTTTTTACCTGAATGAAGGATTGTGAAATCATACGTTCAACCCCATCACCTACCACTCATTCATTTCTCTGATCCCTTCAGCCCATTCCTCTATCATTCCCTCTGAAAACACTGTGCACATGGGCACTGCTGACAGCAAAGTCCTCCCCTCCATCACAGGTCAAGCAATTCACCCTGAGCAGTGGAATTAAAGAAAGCAGAGATATGATAATCCCCTCTGAGATTTGCAGATGCTGTGATCTCATGACATGCACTGGCCATTTTTCAAAACGTGTTATTTGGAGAATCTATCCTAATCTAGCTCTATGGCTTGTTACAATACTTTGGTACCAGCAGTGTGACCTCAGTTTGACCCCTGTGTACACCCTTGACCCTGAGGAAGTTGTAAACAGAGTACTCTGCCGTCACTAAAAGGCATTAACTGTCCAGGGGTCATGAAAGGCGCTGGCGTTAGATCCTAAACTGAAAACATCAAGGTGCCGTGATATGAGGTGAGATTGGGTGGTCGTGTAGTCTGTCGGAGAAGAGCAAACATGCTGCTCATCTGCAAGGCTTTTTAAAAAGGGAACATTAACGGAAAAAAGGCTTACATAAAATACATGTAGAAAAACCAGAGGGATGTTTGAGTGACACTAGTTTGATGGCGCAGTGCTTCTGACAAGGCTGTTTAGAAATAAGCTTCACGCAGCCGAGGCTTGACAGTAAAAAGGCCCCGTGAGTTTCCCTGTGACAGGCTGTAATAAATGTCACAACCCTGAACTCTTTCTCATACGGACATAAGGCACACCATCAAGCAGCTAATGCACGCAGAAGGCCTGCATAATCGCTACTGAGAGTCAAACCTAAAGTGAAAAGCTCAAGCAGATTGATATGTAGCATGGTATTTTGGGAGGGAATTTTATGGGGTGGAAAAATGTATATAGTCACTTTTCATGAGGCCAGTTATATTTAAATCCCTGCAGACAAGCCGTAAAATCATCATTCTCAGATGTTATATGAGTGCTTTTTTGACATTATATTTCACATGGGATAGTATGTAAGAACTAATAGCTCGGGTACCTTTAGTGGTCGCTATGGGGAAACAAAATCATTCCTGGGTAAATAGGTTGTTTCCACTTAGAGTCAGGGTCTTACTGGAAGGTTAAGTATATAATAAGAGCATTACAGAAAATAACAGCTCAAGTTTGAGTCTCTTAAAGTGGACAGGTTGTTCTATCAGTCAGCTTACACTAAAGGAAACCAAAGTTCATCCGAGCAGCTCAGTTTCACAGGGACATTTAACATTGAAGTCCCACTAACTGTAGTCATTTCAAGTACTTAGTTAATGTTGTCAAATAGTCACAGTTTGGTTAGGTTTAGGCAACAGATCTTATTAGTCTATTTAAGTTTAATTAACTACTGCAGGATGTGATGTAGTTGGTGACATTTGTGTTCACCAAGCCCACTTTGAGAAGTAAGCACTCCCCTGTTCAAACCCAAGATTTCCATGGACTCTACCCATAAATAATGAATTAACTGACCTTTGTAGACCCATAAAAGTCAAATGCACTGAAATAAAACAGTTCTAGCTACAATTCTCTTTTTAGTAATTGTCGTTTAAGGCAAATTCCTATAAAGCTAATTAAATGTTCAATTAATTTCAATCCAATTTTATGAATACAGCCCAGAATCACAAATCATAAGTTTGCCTCGAAGGACAAGAAGAAGATGGTTATTATGGTGTTATGGTGGTGGTTAATATAACAGAATCAAATAGCAGCAGTAGTAACAAAATGGTAGCAGAAAAGACAGAAATAACAGTCATGGTAGCAGTGAATATCAAAATAACAGCGCAGGTATCTGTAGTAATAGCAGTAATAATAAAAATCAGACTAATAATGATGACAGTAGTGGGTGTCTCTCAGGACCCCAACAGCAGGTGGAGTCACTGTTGGTATAAGCCTGCCGGCTCTTTCAGACGGAATACTCTCCTGTTGCTGTGAGGCTTAGTGCCGCCCAAATCGATTGTGATTAGTTTGAAGACATACAAATGCAAGAGGCTGACAGAAATCCTACCTGTTCACCGTCACATTCCTGTTCCTACCCACTGCCTGGTTTCTCCACCTGTTAGAGAGAGACATAATGATAATGCTAAATATGATAAACAGACACTTTATTAGACACACCTTTCAAATCCAATGATAACTTGTACATCTGTTCAGCCATAAAGTCTTCCTTCATGAGGCCTTTATTTCATTTGAAAAGGGGTACCTATTAAAGTGTGTTTTCAATGATGTTCATAACATATCCTGGATAACATTCCCTGTCATCATCCTCATCACTCCATCCATCAGAAGTGATGGGTGGGGATGTGTTTCCTCTCTGCTTTTGACTGACAGCACATCAAGAAGCAAAACTGTTGAAAGCTCCAACTATCCCCACGTAACATGATGCTTGGCAGGGCAACAAACTGCCAAGGAAACACGCATGTTATTAAGCAGCCAATAAATACACCAGAATAGCACAACAAGAATGTTCACACAGCCAACGTGGATCCCACAGAGCGCCAACAGCTCTGCCAATCCCAGTGGGCTCTGGGAGAGGGGTACAACAGGGAAATGGCCATGTTCCAGTTAATTGAAGAAGAATTGATTTCTGCACCTTCGAGCCAAAAGCCTGAGCTAATTACGCAACTATGCGGATCCAAAGTTTGAAGCTGGAGCAGAGCGATATCACAAAATTAAAGAGAGGAAACAAAAGTGAGTCCTGCTAGCTGGGGTCCAGCTTGTTTACAGAGGTGTGAACTTAATTGCTCGAGGGCTTTGCGAGTCAGATTTACCATCTTGCACAAGCAAACAGAAAAACACACAGGCTTTCGACGCTCACACAGTCTCAGCGTACACATTCTTTTATGTATGTTAGAAGAATGAACTGCGGGTCAACAGATATAAATCTTTCAAAAAGCCGAGAGACCGAGATGAATTAAGATCAGCTCTATTATGGTTTCAGATCAAATCATCCTGATTGAGTGGCACAATAATATTCCGTATCCCGTGATGTTAGTACTTCATTAAGCTGCTGAATCACTGGTGAGGCTTGCCTTCATGGTTTAATAGATCCTGTAAACATAATTCTTTCCCATGTGATAAGAGGACTACAAAAGCTTTCCAAGGAAATGACGCTGACATGAAGTCATGCCATTCCTCTCAGCTACTCTAATGACAGCATAAAGTATTCTGTAAGAGGAAACAGCCAACAACAACAGCAATAACCTCTATTTTTCATTATCTCTTTAGACCGTACAAGTATAAGTACGGAGAGCATCTTTTGTAACCTTCAGCGTGAGAAGAAACTCATTCTTCAGCTTTATTATCATTACTCCCATAAGAGTTGTGACTATCTATTTTATAAGAACTGATTTGTTTTTTTAAATGGAATCATACACATCCTTCCCCCCTGAGCAATGGATTCAGTGTAACATCTGTTTCAGGATACAAACAACAAGGCTGTAACCCAGTGGAAGAATTCACGGCCTCGTCCATGTCCATTCATCCAGACCAGTGCCCATTCTTGACAGTTTTACTTTGGTCTTTTTCAGCCCACTTATTTTGATCTATGTATGCAGGCTGCTTCGGGCACAGTAACACTGAGAGGATTCAAACCAGAAGAACCCAAGACCTCTTCCCACTTACACTGTTATTACAGGAACATCGTGTACCCAAACATCACAAGTCTCGTATTACATCGTAACAATCTTATTCTGCTACTTTTGCCCAGGGGATTTGTGCGAGGCTTTCTGTTAGTTGCTCATATGCATATGCTGCTGTGTGTTTCAAGGGTGCAGTAATTCCTTCAAGTGTGGGGATGTCCTAGTGAATGTATTATCTCCAAACTTCTTCTTCTTTACATGGACCTTTTGCAAAGACTTGAGTGATAAAAATGCATTGAAATATTTCATCCACTAGATGGCGTGGTTAGTGAAGGCAATTTGGTCATCATATAAATTTGCAATATAAATTCCTTGATAAGAACAAAAATTAATATTTTGAGATCACCATTTCATCAAATTTTGTACGATTCTTTAAACACTGCGATATTCAGTGAGAACGAGCAATAGCAGTTTGCAGCGCTTTTTTACTGTCAATCATTTTGATGCACTGTGAGGTCAGTTTTTGACCGATCAAGAATCTGTCTGGACGGTTTGTGGAGGACAGTCTGAAGGTGCAGTGGGCCAAGTGATCAAAAAATATAGGAGGAGACAGATTTTGAAAGAAGGTTTAGGCCTTTACATGTCGGAGATTTTTTCTCTCTTCAAATATTTGCTTTGATTTTGATGATAAGTTGAGTCGAGTACCATAAGCTTTAAGTATTTAAACTTAATGGTTGCATTGGAGAACGGCAGCAGTGGTTATGTGTGGAGTGGAGCTAAAGTTTACATATTGTAAATTTCATAAAATACTATTTTCCATGGGAATGACCCAAATATTGGTGTAGCCTAACCCTAACCTGAACCCAAATATCAGGGCCTCTCCATCTCGGTCAAGTCCCGGGCTGAATTTCTGTTCCAGCACACCACTGGTGAGAGTCATAACCAAAACAAATGTAAATCCTTCTTAGAAATAATTCCATTCAAATTATGCATGCACTTCAATAGAATATGGACACATGCAAACTGAACTCTGAAACTGAACTCTAAACTGAAAAGGTGCCACCATGACACATGAATTATATTCCTGTGCCAGTGCATAGTCTACCACTATTTAAGGGGGAAATATGACTATAATACATTACTTAAAGATGTAATTATTCAGGTAATTCCTCTGACAGCTCATATGATAATGGGTAAGGGTAAATGATCACAGAAGCTACCATGCCTCAGGGCAAAAACTATTTTTCACCGTCATTCTCTCCAATGACACTTTGAGGAAACATGTAACTTCCTCATCACGGTTCACAAGCAGTGTCACAAAAGTGCTGCTCAATTAACAGTGTTAGCGGCAGGGGAAGCGACCAACCGTGAACGCGACCACAAAAGATCCAGGTAGCATTCAACAGGAAACATCACCTCGGCCAATTACCCATGAGCTCATATGTTGCCAAAACAGCCATTAATCCGAGTGGTGAGCACACGGAGGGCTAGTGCAGCTTCCAAAGCCTCCGCCAAGGGTGAGAGGACTCACAGGGCCAAAGACGAAGGAGGAGGTGTGTGATACGGCAAACAGTTGAATCCATCATCTAATTCTGTATGTCTTCCAACATGTGAGAAAACTGTGCAGACTACATAAAATGTGCAATATGTATCCATAAGGTCTGCAAAGTTATGAAAGAGCAACAAGCTGTTCATACTTTTCCAGATTTACAACCTTGTCATGACCTGGAATTGATTAAGTTCACTTTCATTACTTTAAACAGACTTTTCGAGAAACCAAATAACACAAACCAGTTACAAGAAAAGAGCATGACATCTTGCAAGCTTAGCAAAGGTATGTGTAAGATGATAAATGGCGAAGGCTTAAATCATATAAAAATGAACAGTATACACAAATGAAAGCAGACTTCATACCGCACTTCAGTGCACAGAGCACAGGAATAATGGTAGAAACATCACTTGTGTCACAAATCTCCTGGGAGCCACGTGTCCTGTCACCATAGAGGTCAACTGGAGAACTGGCTGAGCACAAATAGTATCTAAATATATAATAACCACAGAAAGGTCAGATTGACAGAGTGCATTTTAGAAGCCTAAGGTAGCTTTTTGTAATTCTTTTCTATAGAGAGTTGAGCATTTTTGCTCCCTGCTTTTGTGTTGGTGAGCTCCTGAACTAGCTGCTCCCCGTGATTCCTTTATCTTTGGAGGATGGATCCCATACACCCACACTGATCCCCCTGTCCAACATAAATTTAACAACAGCCTTTATTTTTTTGTTTTTATCTGACCTTTTTATCAATTATTAGCTTTAGAGCAAACATAGACTCTTAAACCTTGGCCCTCTGACCCCTGTTTTTCTTGAAATCTGAAGTGGGGAAAACTCATGGAGTCTCAAAACATTATATTAAACATTATAGTTAAATTCATAGAAAAATAGTCTGAGCAATTAGGACTCAGGACGGTCTCTATTTGTTTGGTGGTTTAGAGAAGGTATAGGCCTGGAGGTTGTCTCCAAATATTTGCACTTGATTTTGATGATAAGCTGAGTTGGTCAAGTCTAAGTAGCATTGGTCTTAAGTATGTAAACCTGATGGCTGCATTAGAAAACAGCAGCATGGGTTATGTGTGGAGTGTTGCTATAATGATGGGCCTCTCCATCTCAAAGTCCCAGACTGAATTTCTGTCCTAGCACATCCCTAGTGAGAGTCATAACCAAAACAAATGCAAATCCTTCTTAAAAATAATCACATTCAAATTGTGCATGCACTTCAGCAGAATATGGGTAGATGGACAGATAGAATGAGAGACAGGGAGAAAAAAGCAGACAGAAAGACTACAGACAGATTAGGAACAGACAGAAGGTGTTTGAGGTCTCATCAGCCAATAAGAATTTTCTGTGTCTGTATCCGGGGCCTGAAAGTGTAACACAGGCCTGGTGGTAAAACACAAACGTACTTGAAAAACAGGTTTTACATGAATGGTTTCTGTATTTATGTCAGTTAGTATGCAAGAGTGGTTATTAGAGTCCAATATATTGACAGAATGTTAAATAAAAATAACTAGAAATTGCATTTCCTGAAGGAAATGCTTGTGAATGCCGAAAGCTGAAAGATTAAGCTAAACTGCAATGCTGGTTAAAATGTCTAATAATTAGTTGTTCCTAGTAAGTCCCTGTTTACATACATACATTACATTTAAATACATATACTCTATGGGGCTTTTATTTTGAAATAAAATGAACCCAGCACTGTTGACATGTGTTATGTTATGTGTGCTCTTCTTAACAGCTAGCCTTACAGACACACTACATTAGCACTTCAGAAAGACTGCTGATGATTATGCATAAGACATTTTGACTTATCATGGCAAACAGCACAGGTGTTAAAATATTAATGTCATTGTTTTGCCAATATTAATGTTATACCATTAACAATGGCTGTCTTCTATTTAAGTATGCCAGGAAAACTTGTCAGTGGAACAGCATGCACAGACTTAGAGCCCTGGAACCGACACACCTGACAGAAATGCAGCCATCATTAATTAATTGTTATATATTGCACCTGGGATTTTCCGTCCAAAAGAAAATGTGTGCTGTGAAAAGAGGCTGGTGGAATGTACGATGAACAGGCCGCTGGGAGTCAATTTAGCAAAACTTAAAAAGAGATTTTTTTTTTCCTTATCCATCTTGGAAGTCTGAATATAAATGCTGGTAGAATCTGAAAGCCAGCAAACACTTTTTTATACTATTGGACTCAAACTGAAATGTATCTGCACCTATCGGGCATTTTTTGATGACTGTCAACAAATGTTAGCTTAGTAACACATTAAACTATGATGTTTGACATTAAAAAGGTCATCTGCTACTTAGCATGTTAACACGAGCCATGACAAGAGCACAAAGTGTGCTTCAAGACTTGTAGACATGTCTTGTTTAACCAATGAAATAAAACTGATGAACAAAGCATACAAAACCTTTAACTGCACAACAATTTTACAGCATGTGATACAATGTTAAGGCTGTCCAATGTCCTACGAAAAGTAATGCACTGGAATTTGTACACTAAGAAAGTAACATCATTTAAAAAAAACAAGAGGGAAGAACTAACTATGTAACTATAAATGTAAATGTAACTATGTCAAGTCAAGTTGTCCTTGTAGCTACTTCACTTCTGGCATTTATGTACATGTCTTTACTGTTTAGCTGTCTTTTAAAATTCCTAACAAGGATGTTTTTTGCCCTAAACCTAGATCAGTGGTTTTGCAGCCCAAATTGAACAAAACGTTTTACCTCCACAGACTGTACATGTATGTATATTGACGTGAGCGCTATTTTTTAGAACGGTCTGCACCGCTCTGTACCATGAAAGGCTCATATGGGTTGTTTTGCTAAATGTTAATATGGGTCATTATGGGTGGTATTGACAAATGACCTACTCTGTTGTTTAGGTTGGAGATGATGTTCTTTTCCTCTTATCATAAGATAGTGGTTTTGGTGTCTAAATAGCTTTATGGCATTAACAACGTGTTTAAAACAGTGATTGTGACTTTTTTGCCTCAAGTTCTTTACTGCCAGGCTCACTCATTAGTTAGTGATCTAAATGTGACGGTGACAGAAAACCACAGCATTTTGGATGTTCTAGACTGTGGCTACATAGAAAGATCCCCCGAACATGCCCAAATCATACCTTTGATTAAACAAAGTTCAATAGGTTGTTTACAGCAGGCCGGGGTGTCCACCAAACAAACAGTGTTGGCCTGCTTGAGAAGCAGATAAATGTTTGTTTACTCGGAGCAAGTCATTGGTGGGGAATGCAAGCTGTTTAGTGCAGTATGGTGCTGATATTTTGTTTGTGTATGTGTGTGTGGCCATGAATGCGAACATGTA
>CAFUXE010000429.1:408473-427254 GCA_903364295.1 Serranus cabrilla | reverse complement strand
GTAACAGTAAGACAAGAAGCAACAACAAAACAGCAAGCAACTAAGAAACCAATGCTATCAATCCCAAGCTGTGAAGCAACACTACTCATCAGAGTAACGGCCAAAGCTATGAGAATCAACTCCAAGTGTCAATAAACCATGGACTGTTTTCTTTTATGTTGTTCAGTATTTTAGCTGCTGTCTCAACAGCTGTAACAATATTTCAGTGAATAGGGGTTTTGAATGGACACTATAATAATGTCAACAAACATGTTTAAAGTGCATTTACAAACTGAAGCTTCAGCATGACTTACTAACCTAGCTATAAAATGACAAATATTGTAGCACCAATACAACTTGGAATAATAAAAATGGAAGATGCATGACAAAAGTGTGACTAAATTTCCAATATGAAAACATGCTTTTATTGAATAAAACCATAGTCAAATTAGTAAAATGTAACAAGCTGATTTACATTTTCATAAAAAATTTTTTTTTTTTTTAAATCAAAAGCAGGTGCCAAAAGTAACACTGCTCTCTTTGAGGTTGTATTAAAGGCTGCAGTTTCTGTGAATTTCGGCTACAAAACCGCTTAGATAAAAAAATTCCTGGTAACTCATTATAAAAGATGATAAAAGTAAATCCCCATTGACTTTATATTGGCATTGTTTCTGTGCTGCCGGCACACATATTTACCACCAGCACATAATTCGGTGTTAAAACAAACTTAATTCCCATAATTTGGTGAGATCAGGCTGAGGAAAAAAGAAGAGCAAGAGGCTGAAGATCAAACTCTGCTCTGAGGTTAATGCCTATAAGTAGAGCACCATGCTCTGTAGTGCTTTTTCTGTAAAGTAACACACAGAATATGTTTCTTCAGTGTACACTGCTTCACTATTTATTAGCTATACAATATCTGCTCTCCTTTTCCTCACGCCGACTGCGCTGACCTGCAAGCAGCCAAAGCAAGTGAGAATTCCTTCACTGTGGAAAAGTCACACGGGTAGTGTTTGTTTTTTAGTTGGGGTATACTGCAGGCTGTGGAAGCAGGACACTTCCTCACAGATCTTTTAAAACTCCAAAACGTAAACTGTGTCATTACTCTAAATTGGGTTTTGCCTCATGCCCGTAATAGTAAGTAAACAAGATCCAAATCCATGAAAATATATGAAAACGCTGCGTCCTCAGCTCGCACTGCCATGCCGCAATCATGTTATTAATGGAAGAAACCAGATTGTTTGGATATCATATCCCCATGATAATTAAATCCAAATGTTTTGAAATGAAAGCTTATCCAGTACATGACTGTTGGCTGTATCACAGATGAATTGATTCAGTGTACGTAAATAAACACACGGATAAGAGGGTTTGTTCACGACTGTAAGCAAACACTAACCTTGTTTTTCTGTAAATCCATAGAGGCGAGTTATCGTGTTGTTATGACATCAGAATACCCTCATGGAGCATGAGTTAACCAAGGCAAAAAAAGAAAGACAATTGACTGCAGTCCTTCATATTTAGGCCTCTATTACTACAACTTCTACCAAACTTAACCCACGCCATGAGCTTTTTCAAATCTTTTGGCTTTATCAATCTGTATATGTGCACAAACAGCCAATGTGTGATACAGACAAGCAGAGCTCAAAGCCTCAACATTAGTCTCATACTTTCATTAACCAGCATATGCTGCTTGGGCAGCTGCTTTCCATAAACAGTAATTGGAGTCACTTGTTTGAATTTACTTCACTACTGTAGGCTTCATCCATAACTCACCTCAGATACGTGATTATTCAAACATTTTACGTCCAATTTCCTGTACAGTAATTACCCAGAGGAGAGAGTGTCCTCACACCCGCTGCTGCCTGCTCCCATGTCCAACAACTGTACAGCATGCAAAGCACCACACAGCCTGACACCACACCGGTTTGCATAATGCAGATCTGACAGGGACTTCCTTCCTGCTTCCTGTCTCTCTACCAATGACAGCTCAAAGTCTCTTGGAATATTGTTTGCTGAAATGATCATGTGGAAACTAGTACTACGAATAGTAATCACTGACTTGATTCAATGATTGTACAATCAAGCCTTCAGTTTTTATCTAATTTAGGATTTTACCACAATGACTCTTGAGCACATTCTCACTGACAAAGGGGTAAACTCAAACATTTTTGTCACACAAGATTCTACAAGCTTCTCATAAAAATGAGCTCTTTGCTTCATAAGGGTCTGTGTTTACAGCTTTCAGAAGATCAGAACCAGTGTTGCCAGATGGGAATTGAACAAATATTGTACTGTCGCTTTAAAATGATCGTATTTTGACCCAAACTATTGTATGTACTAAAACAACTTGAAAAATCAAACGCTAGGACAGTGTATTTAAATACAAAGCTTTTCTATGTGCATGGAACTAATCCATTAAATGTAGGGTCTAACTCCCAGGCTGGGTGATAAAGCTGGTGTGCCCTGTGGGGTTGCTTTGTTTTCTGACAGATGTCTGTGTCTGTGCTGCTGGACTCTTTTCTTTTTTAGTTTTTTCTTCTGAGTCTGAACTCATGTTCACTTATTTTTTTCCAGCAGCTCCTTTCAGTTTGTTGCGGTGCCGGTGCAGCTGCAGACAAACATGAGCTGATTGGCTGCTAGGAGGGAGGATACAGCAGCCAGGTATCAGCTGATCAGGTATGAGCAGGCATCACTTTCTGGTGATGAGTGGGTGTTCATGTTAATCAAAGCAAAGTTTTTTTGTTTTGTTTTTTTTGCACAGGAATTCCAAAACTATTGTTTATTTTTCCTTTTTTTTAAAGTACCGGTATATAATATCGGCCCTAACCATCGTATAAATATGATCGTTATCGTATATCTGGCAACACTGGTTTGCACATTGGCAGAAATTTTGAGATAGAGCATGTGTTTTGTTTTTGTTTTTTCTTTCTATTCTTTTTTTTTTTTTTAAACTTTACTGTTCTTTTACGAGGGTAAAAAATAAGATTTGGGATCTGTTGTGAAAACATTGGGAGCTGGAGCCCCAGAGCTCAGTTCTATCTAGATGGAGCCTCCAGCCAGACTCCTCAGGGATCTGTCCTGAATCTCAGCTGGGTTGAATGTCTTCATTTTTTGTCAATATTCGCTTCTTGCAGGGGTTGTCACCTTTGAAAAGAAAGGGCCAAAGTTTGGGCCTCCACAAGTATTTCCTCATTTTGCCAACCAAGTTTAAGTTAATTATCTAGAATATCTTCCAAATGTTAAGAGTTAAGAGATGTACCGATTCCTTGCTTGATGTCCTGTTGTTTATTAGCGATGCTTTGCCTGGTGGTGATCACCGAGCAAGGCCGGGAGATTACCCACCTTTTCATTTCAAACTACATCACTTGTTGGACGAAACACTTGAAGTGAGTAAGAAATTGGAAGCATGTGTTTTCTTCATGTTTCATTATGTCTCAGCATGGCATACCAACTGCCACATTATCCTGTTATACGTGTGCTCTGCATTGCACTCACAGTCTGCAAACAAATGTTAAAGATGTGGTTAGAAAAGCCGAGGACAGTCATGGAGCTGGTCCATGATGGACAAACGTGAAAAATACAAACCTAACCGGGATAATAAGCATCGTGATCGGCATCTCAGTTTCACCTGTAGGACGGTGATATCAAACCATCTGTTTAAACAAGAAGCAGACTTCTGCGGATAGTAAGAGTTCCCCCTTTTGATTGAATCAGGTCAATGAGCCGCAGATCAAATTTTTGATGAGAACATGGGGGTGGATAGTGCTGGGTAACGTCACTGCATACTTTGTGGTGAGTCATAGGCTGGAGGGTAGAGGGCTGAAAAAAGGGGGTATGGAGTGACCTTATGATGTTGTAATTCAACATAGAGCATGTCACTTTTTCTAAAAATAATAGCCAGTTCGGACCAAAATAGCAGCTCTATTTCTGTTTGGTGTTTCTGTTGGACGCCTCTGGTGTGCTCTCTCCACGGGTGTGCATGTGAGTGGGAGGAAGGGAGAGAATGTGTTGTTTTGTTTTTCATTCTTTCGCCCTTAAAAGAGAAGGGGGGGGATCTGGAAACAAAAAGGGGGAGCTGGGACCTTTTCAATCATCCCTGCATATGACCCACAGTTGTCTAAACCATTAAACTCCCAGTCTGAAATGAGTTGTCTCTACTAGTGGCCAACACAGAGTAGATCCTTTTGTGGAGAGCTGGTCATTTGATTTAAGACAGGGGTCCCGGCAAGCTTGGCTCTACAGTATGTCATCCCAGTCAACAATGTGCTCTAATGACTGGAAGCAAATTGATACCATTTGTCTGGGAAAGCTCCCCTCGGCCTGGAACACCAGGTTTAAGCTTACAGCTAAGCTCTCAGTGTGTTACGTGATTACGATGAAGGTCAAGAATTATATCATTTTTTACTGTGATTCTTTTTGTGCAGTCCAGTTGGAGACGGAGGGCTATGAATCATCGCAACATGAATATATTACTCATTCTCCATAAACTGACGAGTGTAGCCTCTTAAGCCCCGCCAACCCCACCCCCACCCCCACCATCACTATCACCCCATTCACCCCCTTACACACGCTCCCCGCAGTACTTTAAGGAACCCCAGTTTAGGTTGACTTGCGTTTAAAGCACTCACAGCTATAACAACTTCCTACAGTCTTTTTCTGTCCCTAACATAGACGGAGGAATGTGTGTTTTACAAAAACAGACTAAATCCACAGTGCAGGATATTAGACAACAACATAGGCTGAGAGCTGCATAGGGCAATGACCAGTTTGGCATTCTTAACTTGTAAAAAAAAGTCCAAAAACATGCAGCTTAAGTTTATTTGGTGCCCATAGGAGTTAATGAGAGAGCCCTGTGATAGTCTGGCGACCTGTCACCCAATGTCAGCTAAGTTTAGATATGCAGTTACAGTTAATGGTAGGATGGATTAATGCATCACCTTATTCAATGTTGACAGATATTTAGCTAAATTTAAAGCTGCACTACTTCACTCTTTGTCCAATTGAGGACTGAAAGAAGATGAAAATACAGGATTTGTTTAAGTTGTTATTTGGCATGTTATTGTCATTTTCACATAACATACATATTACATATAATTTTGTGTAACCTGGGTCTTGTAGGTTAAGGTTTACATAGTGATTTAACATTTACATTGATTCACTTTGCAGTCACTTTTATCCAAAGCAACATAAAAATTTGATTCTGAGTGATTTCTTCAACACCTTTTTTCAATTAGTGCAGCTGTGATCAAGTGCTTTAGTAGTCTGGATGGGACATCAAGTGATTTGTATCTCCAACCATCTACCACGACTTGCTGCTAATTGACTGGTGTCACATCTCATGGATTGTGCAAATCGTTGCCTGTGAAGGTAGTCCAGTGACTATATAAATGTAATTCATAGGAGATAAGGTGCGGGTATGACGTGAATTCCAGGGATTACGGTTTCAAAAATGTCAAACACATTCAGTAGTCAATAGTAAAGAGTTTATTTTCAGTTCAGCCTTGATTTGTTTTCTTTCATGATTCAAATAACCAGCAAGTGTCTGCCTTACTATTCTGCACAGGCCTGCTCTGTTATGTACTGTATATGTATCTTATGCAATCTCATCCTTCATGCACAGCACATCTCCACATCAATTTTACAACAGCCCTTTCTCAAATTCTCTCTTTCCCTCCATCAATATATTTCTACAGACTTCGCCTCATTAATAAAAGTGTCAGGTGAGAAAACAAAGCTGCGCTTTTAACTGTAACACCATCCGTGCTGTAGAATGTGCAGCGAAAAAGCAACGACAAGTCCGCCCTGTGATTATTTGGTCTATAATATGAGAAATATTGATGTGAAACTCCATCACCTGGTTCAAATATGAGTGCCTGTCTGTGCCAGTGCTCGTCTGAGAGAGAACATTTCGGATGCCAATTGAATGAGGAACTCCCTCATGAGAAGGTCTGATGACAGGGTTAGATTGACTTGAAAGCCAGAAGAGGTTCACGTCTGGGTTTATGTGGGCCAAAATGCAATTTTGCCAGACATGTAATCACTGTATAGATGTTGCATCGTGGTAGAAGTCATGCTGAGCACCAGGTCAGCATGTATAGCTGGATTGGAACAAGTCAGCAGTGGCATTTCTCATGATAACTGACTCAACTCCAAACACAAACAGGGTGAGAGATTAAAGCGCTATGAGGCACCTACAGTGCAGCTACAGTAAACCTGCTCCATGATGTAATGTTCTCAAAAGCAACAGGGCGAGGTCTAAACACATGAAAGTCCAGGGCCAATTGGAAACAGATTTGACCTGACAAGTGTGATTGTAGCCTGTTGTTTCAAAACGCAAACTGTGTGTGTGAGTGTGTGCATGTGTGTGCAGAGAGGAGAGATAACGCTGGGGAGTTAGGTGGCGGGCATCAAATTTCTTCTTACCATCCATGAAATCCACAAACACCGCACAGCCAGGGGAGACTTAAGAGATGGAGATGAGCCTCGAGGTGCAGCTGATGAACGTGCGGGACCAGCCAAGCAACATAAAAAGAGAGATCTGTGTAGCCATTGAAGTGAATTTCGACCAGTTGTTTCTAATTAGGTCCGGCTCCTGGGATCAGCCCAGAAGATACGTTCCTCCTGAACGTCTCTGCTTCTATAAACAACCCTCCTCTGGTTGTTGAGCTGGCTGGGCCTCAGACTTGGCCCCCGACGCTCTCCTATGCCAAGAGTTTACATGGTCTCTCTGCTCGCTGCTCCTTTGACTAATAATCAAAGTAATAATAATCATATTAAGAGTATTCGTTGATTGCATACAGAAACTAATCTTCATAGTTAACACCATTTTAGCTTAGCATTTGTTTTGGCACCTAATGTTTACTTAAATACTGTTCACTGGTCTGTTCCAGGTCTGGTTTTGACAACATAAAAGACCGCCTACTGGATATTATGTTCATGTTGCTTCTGAATCCACAGCTCCTGATAATGTTACATATGCTAATTTTTAGGGTTTGGTTTGAAAAATCTAATTTTCTATTCAGATCTTTCTTTCTGATATCTGGTCATAAATTCAGAGGTCTATCTCTGTGTAAATATATTAATAAATATATATTCCTGCATCTGAGTGAAGCTGTTTTGCCTCTCTTTAGCCTACATCCCCTAAAGGCACGGAGAGAAAAGATGAGTGGAGTCGGCGACTGTGAGATCACAGCAGATGTCGGGTTGCATTTTGGATACAACAAATCTCTGAATGCTATTCTTTATGTAAAATGTATGTTTTTAATCATGCAGAGGGTTACTTGTAAAAAAAAAGTATAGCATTAAGTCTGTTATTAAATTATCTTTCTTAAATAATTTCATATATTAGGGACTTAACTAACTCTACTGGTAGAGACATCATGTTAGTAAAACTGGCCCCAGATGAAGAAGCTACATCAGCTTCTGGAGAACAGATCTTTTTTTTTTTCGGGGTGGCAGAGAAAACTATTTACAATCAATTCAATTCAACAAATCGAATTGAATTTAACTCGTTTATTTGTCCATTCTTCCACCTAAAACGTTATCATTTAGCTTATATGAATATTCTGTTACAGTTCTATTTTTTAGCCTTACTTTGGTTTAAAGAGACAACAACCTGCAGATCTGTTTTTGTCATAGTTTTCATCCATGAAGTAGCATTTGTTAGACCCTGAATTCCAAAATGAGTCATCATCACATGGGCAACAGGGCCGTCAAAGTGCCACCGCCATGAACACACACACGCCGCGCTGCATATCAGTGTCTGAGAGGGCACCGAGACAGCCTCAAATCATAACAATAATATGAATTATTCCAATTCCAAGATGAAGCACAACAATAGGCCCCATTAGACCATTATAGTCAATGCAAGATGTTCATTATTGCTCAGGCTTGCATTTTAGTTTGATCCCATCAGCTAACATGGAGGGGCGGGGCATTATTACATGTGTTGCAGCCTGCCTCCAGGGGGCGTATCAAGATGTTTTGACTAGGCGGCAACTCCCAGTCTGAGCAGTGCCTTAAGCCTGCAAGCTTTTTAAAGTCCAACAGGGGTCGACACCATTCGTTGCAAAAATCCGGTCCTATCTAACTCAATACAAAATGAAGCGAAATCTTACTTGATTTATTACCTCAGTAAAAATACTTGAGGCAAGATTATATTCTCAATCGCTAGTTTCAAATCTTCTTCAATACAATATGATGTTAATTGTGCAAATAACAGTCCCATTTAGAAGAAAATAGATTATAAAGCTGGGTATGATTTGGGGCGTGGCTACCTTGTGATTGACATGTAACTAACATGGTGATGCAGATGCAGTGCAGCGCATTCAGTTCTCAGGTAGATCCACACATAGATCCACCCCTCGCTCCTCCACAGTCCAAATTTATTCATACACAGTCTATGGTTTCAATTTCTGGGCATCCATCAGCCTGTACTGACCTGTTGTTGAAGCTTCTGCTATTAGAGCTTCGTCTGTGTACAGCTACATAGTTGTTACTGAATGAAACAGCACACTTTGTTTCTGTTTCTGTGTTGTTGTAATACAAGACAATTAATCTTGTCATGATACATTTTACATAGGTTTGTATGTATGTTTAGTTTATCTGTCATTTAGACCAGGGAATGGCAAGTTTGTGTTAAGTTTAGTTAAGTTATAGCCTAATAATGATGGTTTCATTTCAAGAATTGAAAAATAAGTATACATAATTGTTTGAATATTGTATTTTTACTGTTTTATTTATCACAAAGCCACTAACCCACCCTGCCATGAGCCTCTCTCCCTCCCTCCATCCCAGCTGCCTCCTCTCACTTACTTTTTGTGCTCATTTTCTATCTTGAAACACCTTTTTTTCTTCATAACTCCTGATTCCTTCATTTACACATAGAGCATTTGCCACCTCCTCTTGGGTTACAAAAACATGTTCACCTTTGCATTATCACCCCGTACGTCTGCTCAGGCT
The DNA here is from genome assembly GCA_903364295.1 of Serranus cabrilla. NCBI lineage: Eukaryota > Metazoa > Chordata > Actinopteri > Perciformes > Serranidae > Serranus > Serranus cabrilla. Next base: position 418,314 of record CAFUXE010000429.1, on the reverse strand, counting down.
ATTATCATCTTCTTAAGTTACCTGTCCAAAGCCTGCAGTTATGAATCTTAATACTGCATGCCTTTGAAGCCAGTATCACAATGCATACTTAAGTGAAATATCTTCATCCCTTTCTACCACACTTTGATCACTAAGTAGGAGTGAAGCACAAAAAACGTTACAAGAACTCGAAATTGGAGAGTCAAGCAGAGGACAGGCAGCTTTGCAATCCTTTATGAATGACACAGCACAATATTATTTCACTGTTATTTATGTTTTGCTTTGCTATTCCAGATTTCTTCACTTTATGAAACTGAAGTTCTGAATTAGAGGAAGCCAAATACACACAGATATTGTAATTCTATTCTGTAACTCTAAATGAGCCTCGGTCCTCTCCTGACAAGGAAGATGAGAGAAGATATACTACATCACTCACAGCGAGTCGTCGGTGGAGGCTTGATTCAGCAGCGGGGTAATCCTGATCCAGTGAGGGGGTGTCCTCACCCGGCCCTGCTGCTGCTCCACATGTACAGCTCTCACTGTGTGTGTGTGTGAGTGTGTGTTCTCTCCTCCCAGCAGTCTGAAGGCTATTTATAAGCAAGGGTTTTTGCTCGCAGACTGGGTCGTTACCTCCACTTGCTCATCTCTGACTTATTTGATTGAGTAGTGGGGTCATTGAAGGGGAGGGAATTATACAAAACGTGCACAAGATGCGCTTAACTGCACAGTAAAACCACTTAATTAAGGTTAGGGTAAGAGAACAGGGTTGGGCTTAAAAACAACAACTTCTACAGGGAACTACTGGACGCAGTCACACGGTCACCGCTATGACAAAATGTCAGTATGTGACAAGCTGGTAAGGGATTGAGACTGAAGCTGGTTCACATTTAGGGAACCTGGAATTTTTGGTGAAAGATGTTTGGTTTTGTCGTGAAACTGTCACCTCTCCTGTCAACATTAAAGGAGTTCCAGTATAGCTTTAACTTGACATCTTTTATTCATGTTTAACATGAAAATCATTCATTTCAGTATATATATCTATACTTATACCTATTATACTTATATTTACTTCACTGATTTACCGCACAATGACATTTACCATCATACATGCTTCAACTAAAATAAGCTGCATTTATCAGTTTAGCCACTAGGGGGCCGCCTCCTCCTCGGAAAAAAAGAACTTCGAACTAAATACAAATCAAATGCATTTTACATATAACAGGCTGTTCTGAGAAACTCTGTAAAACCAGATACAGGCTTGAAAGGTTCTCTGCTGGTTCTTCAGCTTAGTTTAGTGAAGTGCACTGGGCAAAGAATCATTCAGGAACTTCTAAAGAACCTTTCAGGAGCTTAAAAACTTTTTGGAGTGGCAGTGGTGCTATATAGCAGCTCAATTCATGCCAAAGAACCGTTGAGGAACCACCATGTTTCTGTGTGGTGTGAGACTTTGCTGTTCCCTTTGTGATTAATGCAGTAGTCTTTGTAACTGTGTGTTAATGTTTTTATATGAACTTGTTTTGGATAGATGTATAATTACATGTACGTTTCTAAAAATGCCAAAACTTTGTCTTTAATGCAATTATTTTTCTTTTCAAAGAAACCAGTTTGACAGACAGCCCAGCTCCTGGGAAAAGTGGCATTGCAGTAAGGTGGAAGGCATTAAGAGCTTTCAGCGACGCCCCGAGGCAGGCTCATGTGATACCCTGTAAGAGAAGGGCTAATATTTTACAGTCTGCTTGGTATTTACCAGAAGCTTGTATCGTTCACCTCAGATAAAGAGAAAAGTATCAAAACATTCTGAGGATGAGCCACGAAGCTGCTTCTCAGCTCTCTTCCGAGGATAAGGCTCCTTTACTTATCAACCGAGGGTTCAGACGTTGGTCGTGTGGAGCACAAAGAGAAAACTTTGGGGGGTAAAACCTGGATGCTGAACATGACGTTGGAGTTAGGCATCCGATATGTGACAACACAGAATGCTTCGCCTATGAGCCTCGGCCGTGACGTAATCCATGAAACATAGCAATAAAATGTAGAAAATCCTCTTTTGAAAAACATGAGAGGGAGAAGTCAGCCTTTGTGATTGGTGGAATTGTTACACAGTCTACTTAACAATCCTCTAAATTTAGATCTGATTTGGTATCCCTGTTCTGAGCAAAGATTTCTGGCCTGCGACCCAGGCATTACCTCAGCCGTGCAGCTTTGAGTGAGTGCGATGTGCTTGAAGACTGGGCACACAGGCTGCTGTCATCTAGTCCAAATAGCAGCTATTTGTATGTTGAACTGAGCTCAGCCTGCGTAATGCCAAAACAATCGCAGTTGTTCACATCCAGATGTATTTTTCACGCTGCTGCAAACTGAAAACATGCTCATGTTAGTGCCTGTTCATGCAGGGAGGTAGGCCAGAGAAGCCAGGTGCTCTGGGTTTCCTCAAAGCTTCCTTCACTCACATGTCTTTATTTGCATTTTTACAAATGCTCCTATTGTTGCAAATAAAGCACAGTGCATCAAGTCCAAGTTATGAGCTGGAGGTTGATGTAAGTGAAGAAAGAAACAAGAGATGATGACATACTCCTTTATTGAGTTTTATTTCAACTTTACTGGAATTCATGGAAACATACATATACTGTACTCAAAGTCAAGAGCAGTTGATTATACCACAACATACCACAACAAATATCAATTTGTTGTGGTTGATGTCCATAGTTATCTTGTGGTTTAGCTCATTTACATGTCGGACAGCTCATGACTTTCCAGATCTCAGCACACAGTTTTTCAGAGAATACAGTGTTACCATAACCGATACAAATGATGGCCAGAACTATATAAATGACACCAAAGTTGCAATAAATCAGAATGATCCTTTAACTGTGTGGATTTGGACCCCTGATGTTCCTCCTTACACCGACTGAACCGCACTGACTCCCACAAACTCAACCCAGCCCCACTAACTAAACCCAGATGCCAGAATCTCTCCACGGTGCGCTATTAATACCTTTAGCAGGGACGGAAAGCAGCTCGCTGACTCTAATGACAGGAGAAGGGGGTCGTGAAAAAAACAAACTCTTGTTATAGTGTGCAACATTATCAGTAGTTTTATGCTCTTTTGTGTTTTTCTTGAGCCTAGGTTTGATTTGATCCCACCCACAAGGAATAATCAATAATTCCTAAATACTGCACCGGCTTCTCTGAAGTTTCAATAATGCTGCATTTAATTTCCCCCTCAGAGTCTAGCTGACTTTCAAAGTGAGCTCTAATGTAACTTACAGTACTATGCACCAGCATAGTAATGCATAATACTGTATGTTAATGCAAAGTTCTGTATGTTAATACATAGAGCTGTATGTTAATGCATTGTACTGCATATTACTGTAAGTGAATGCAGAGCACTGTAGGTAAATGCATATTACTATATGTAAATGCACAGTATTATATATTTTAAAGCATAATACTAAAAGTTAATGCATACCACTGTAAGTTAATGCAGAGTACTATATTTTAATGCATAGTACTGTAAGTTAATTCATAGTACCCTATGGTTGTGCATACTCCATCCATACATTATACTTAACCGCTTATCCAAACTTGGATCCCAGCTGATATTGGGCGAGAGGTGGGGTGCTCCCTTGACAGGCCCCTGGGCTATCACAGGGCTGACACATAGAGGCAATCAACCATTCATGCTCTCATTCACACCTATAGGCAACCTAGAGTCAGCAAGTAAACCTAAGCTGCATGTTTTTGGACTGTGGGAGGAAGCTGGAGGACCTGCTCATGCAGGGAGAACATACAAACTCTACAGCCGCAGGCCAGAGTCTAGAAGCAAAAGTGCTTATGCATAGTTTATGCACAGTGCTGTGTATTAATGTGTAGTGCTGTATGCTCACGCACAATACTGTAAGTTAATGTAAAGTACTGTGTTTTAATGCATGGTGCTGCATGTTAATGCATAGCACTGTGTGCTAATGGTGCTAATGCATACAATGTTCAATGATAATGCCTTTCATCCTCTGTCAACATAAATACGCAGGAGATTTATCTAATACTACAAAGCTTGTTTCCAGATTTTGACACCCTCTGGACAGGAGCATGAATTAGATTTATGAGTGTGGTAAACAATGTGTTGCCAACATGGTTAATCGTGTCATTCATGGCTAATCTCTATCACGTTAACTGCGTTTGGCACTTTAAATAGCATTAAATAATTCGGTGTTACCACATACAGTGACGCCATGTTTATCTTTCTTATATTTCTTTCTGCGACCTGTGTAATGTGCACACTTCAAGCTGTTTCATTTAAGGTAACATCTCTTATTTTTAGAACAATAGCAAACATATCATTCACACGTTCCATAAATGACATGAATATTTCATGACCTAACTTGTATAATGAACATTCAAAACAGATTTCATCACATTCATGACTTGAGTCACAGATGAAACACAGGAGGCGTAGTGTGTTACTTCTATCAGGCATGACTTTCAAAACAAGCATGCTCCCATTTCCCATGAAACAGGATTGAACAGCTCGAACACAGTGCTGTGAAAGCTTTTCTACGGGGTTATCTATCAGCAACACTGGCGGCCAAAGGATTACTCATTTGAATGTCCCTGATAATATGACAATGTTCTCGAAAATTATCAAATTACCATAAGCTTGTTTTGCTGAGAATTGAAGAGATACAGAAAGTTGTTCTGTTTTAAGGCGATCTGTTTGGACCCTGTGTTGGAAAATGAATGCAGAGTAGATGGGAAAACCAAAATGTTAGAGACTCATATTCGCAAACATTCAGAGCCCATTTTCCATAGAAATAACTAAAATATGATATTAACAAACTCCAGACATAAAAACTCTTATCATGATTTAAGATTGATTTAAGCCTTCAGAGCGCTGACATCAAACACGGAGAAAAAAGGATTTTATCCAGCGAGCTTTCACCTGCGTGTGTAAACAACATCCAGCAGTGTCTTTAATACATCAAATGAAGTTTGATGCATATTCTTTTCCAGCCAACATAAACATTACACTGTTGCTTTTAAATCCAGGAGGACATCTTGGGACAGACAGCCAAGGTGTAGAGATTACAGGGGAAACTAATTTATGATGCCTTTCTGGTCTGACTTGGTAGTTTCAAGGCTGAAGAGAAACACTGCAAAGTCCCTGATGTTCGAGCCAGCAGCTAGTTACACTTAGTGTTCTTTTGTTACTTCACTGTTCTTCACTGTTTGAATTCATCATTAAATGACTAATTGTTAACTTTAAATATGACTTTCCAGCTTTTCAACCAATTTTTCTGTACTTATTATGACAAGTTTAATACACTACTACAATGACTTTTAGAAGCATGCCTAAATTACCACCCCTTAATATACCTCAAGCCCAGGCCATACTGCCTTTATGAGCCTCGTGGATTTTATTTTGGCGCCCACTAACAAGTCAGAAAAACACACAGTGACAGTGAAATAATGCTCTATATAAATAGTGTGTAATAATTCAACCAGCAACATGACACCTTTCACTGCTGCTCCAATGTCTATGTGTAGAATATTTCACAGACGTCAAAGCACATATTTTCAAAATAAAAGCCCTGTTGCATTTCTGTGGACAGAATACCTTCATGTGTTACCCCAAGGCTTTTATTCTGAACTATTATATTCTGGACCACATTTTGTGAAATGCCGCATAATTTCAATTTTATCAGGTGATTAAATGGACATTATCAGTGGTTATCAGCTTATTAGTATGGGTGAGTTGGGGCTTGCTCCACCTGCTGGTAGGCCAGTAGGTCATTGTCAGTCCATTGAATGGGCAGTTATTTTATTTGTGTGTTGTTTAGCAGGTCAGTCTACTGGCGGTTGTAATGTAATGTATGTATTAAACACATGAAATCATAGATTGTACTACAGGCCGAGTTTATTCATTAACTATTTCTTTAGTTTTACTTAATAATGCTGACATGTGTAAATACATATATTGATCATTAGACAATAAATTCTTGTGGACGCCCAGATCTTGGTTTGTCTTCCAAGCTGTTGGTTTGTCTGTTTTTTTGCATGAGTGTATCCAAGTGCTGAAGGACTGCATCTGCACTTCCTGACTATCTGGCGGGCAGCTGTACCCTTCCTGGCTGAGAATCTGTATCTTCAGGCTTGTTTCCTGCGGTAGGTTCCTTGTTTTAGCCATTTTTGTCTCGGAAGAACTTTCAAATGTGCTGGCTTTCTATAGACACAAAGCACAGCAACAAAAATTGTGTCTTTTAATAAAAAGCACGACCTTCATTAGTGGATCAATGGTACGAAGATAACCCAATACTCAATATTTCTTATGTATTTTTATGGCACCAATCAATTTAAAGTTTTTAATGGCTTTTTTTTTTAGGATTTGTTTAGCATTTTGGCTGTGACTGTATGAACAGAAATTGCACTTGACGACCTATGAGTGATTCTTAATGCAATATTTCACAAATGCATGGGGTGTCCGAGCTCATATTGACATGGTATGGGCTTAGTCTTGCATTATTCCACACAAATTACTTTCATATGTAGTTTAGCTACCTATATTAACTATAACAACTAAACCTACATTGAAGTTTTTAAGGGGAGACAAGTCTGCTTTACTAAAATGTTGTGCTACATGCTAAATTGTAGGTCGTTCCTCACACACATACCAATAAAGAAAAACAGAAAACAGCAAATGATAAAGTTTAGCCACAAATACAAAGCAGGATGATATACATAGTGTTATTTACCTGAGCAGGGAGACAGGGAAAACTATAACCTGGGTACAGATGTTGATAATTTCTTCAGTATTTAGGATCACATTCCTGCAGGAAAATGTTCAGTTGTTTAGTTTTTGGTTTAGAAGATGTTATTGGTTGTTTTTCCAAGCAGAAAGTGCCACTATACTCCGTTACAGTTGTTCCCAGTCACTCTGGGTGCCATGGATTCACAACACACACATCTGCACATAATCTCCACCTTTATGACACGCACACGCCATCCAGCAGGTTTTTAGTGAGTGGAGAGCGCTGAAGGAAATGATCCATCACTCAGAGTAAACTCTAAACAGCCTAATGACACGTGGCAATATAAAATGGAAAATTCAAATAAACACCAGTGGGCCTGTTTGGAGGCACTCCTGGTACAATAGCCCAAACACTGGGCATTTGAGTAATCATTACTAGTCATAACTCAGCACACTGGAGATGTTAAATAAACAGTATACTTCTGTAAGGCATATACAACAAGGCCCAAATTTACTTTAGCCGTATCACAGGAATCTGTGAGGTAAAGGACACTCACCAGCCATGCCAGAGACAGTATCTTTTAATGTCATGTCATGTCCTTTCTGTTGGCCGATAATAAGAAAAACTTACCACCGTATGCCTTGGTGGCCTCTGGGCTGATTTGTGGCTGTTGCATGACATAACAAAAAACCCAAACCATTTTAAAACCTTCCTAACTCAACAGTCTATACATAGCCTGCCTGATTTATTACACATATGTGGCTTAAAAAACACTAAAGGACATATTGTATTACCATTTTCGTGGTAGGCTCGCTTGTTTTGCCAGCTACCTCTGTGTTTTAGTTCAACTGAAGAAAAAAGCTGAAACTATTTTTATTATTACTCAAGTGGATACTTGTTCTAAACCTAGAAATGATTTCTGAAACCATAAGCTGAGTTTGTTGGATGTAGACGCTGACCTCATAGGTGAAACCCGGCTGTAATTGGCTCCTAATTGGGCTTGATTACAGGCCTATTAGGGAGGGTTCTCCGAAGCCAGCCAGGCCAAGCCCCGTGCTGGGGTTAACACTGCTTCCAGATACTGTTATGAAGCCCAGGTAAGATGTCACCGCAGGGCTAAAACCCAGTGGGCCCAGTTAGAGCTGAAATTGAGGCTATTACATGGCTGCTATTTCTGAGTACAATTGTATGCAATTTAAAAGCGGAAAAAGAGAAATAATCACTTAATAAATACTGTTCTTTAATCAGCATCTGAATCAGAAATACTTTATTGATCCCTGAGGGGAAACGGCTTTTGTTGCAGTTGCTGCTGTATAAGTAATAGAAATAGAAATAAGTAACAATGTAAAAAAAATAATACTGTTGTGGATTTTACAATTGATTGAGGTGATCTTAACTGTAAAGTATTTTATCTAAACCTTCAGTAACATATTATTTGGCTTCTTAGCAGCAGTGAAAACAAGCTATGAAAACAGCATTGACATGTTTTAATTTACCTTGCGTTTGTTTCCTCTACAGTATTCTTTCTATTTAAACTCTGGTCTCTGCAGCTGAGATAAATCTGTGTCTTCAGCTGCTAAATGCTCCCCTGTGCTCACCAGCACTTCTCAAACTGTGTCTGTGTGCTGTTTGCTGCTGAGCAGGTCGAGAACAGTGGCTTTTTAGAGAAAACAGCTGCTGCTGCTGCTGCTGCTGTACACGACACAATGAGATTGCTGAGAGTGAACTAAACGGTAAAGCTCCATAAAGTTGAGGGGAGCTACAGATTCACCTGATAATTTTCTGTAGTTTCATCCCTATGACCCTTTTACATTAAATGCATTACAATCAGCCTGCATTTTCATTTTGTACACAAGTAAATGGGCAGATAGAAATATATCAGATAAGATGAGCAGACTGTAATGTTCCTGGAAATACTACATAAAATAAACATAAGTTACATTTTTCATTATGTTTTAGAAGAAAATAGATGATAAAAAAGCTTATGATCTGGGGCGTGGCTACCTTTGACTGACTAGTTGCTAACACAGCGAGCTGTCAATCAGGATAGAAGCACTGCTAAACAATACGTATCCATGGCACCGTGTATATCTAAAGAGCTGTGAACCTGTTTGTTGTGTTTTTTTTGTCTCAGAACCCTTTCACAGTGTGTCTTCAGTTCATGAATGTTTATTTGAACATCTTGAACAGAAAATCCAAGGAGTCACCTGTTAAATTTTCCTGGTAAATGGGCTCCATTTTTTAAAAAAAATGTTAACAGATACACTCGCACCTTCCCAGTCCAAATATAGTCTCTCCCAGTTTCCAACAAAGGTGGCGACGGACGTAAAGCCAGATGGACACGGGCACTCCAGAAACCAATGGGTGACGTCATGGGGACTATGTCCATTATTTATATACAGTCTATGTTCATCTCATATTTTTTTAGGAGATATACTGTGATGTTTTTCTGTAAATTAGGTTAAAAATGAAGTTTAAGTTGTAAATACTTTATAAAATGTACATTCGGGTTTTTATATTCTGTTCTTACTTACTTGCTTCCTCGCCATACCGGAGAGCTTGCACACGTTTTATGTTGTTCAAGGTCAAATGTGATCTAAACTTCGAGCCATTTTCAATCCAACATGTGCCTGAGGGTTATATACATGCTAACACTTCTGTTAGCTCTCACTAATATGTGTGAAAACAGCCTGATATTTATGTCATTCTGCTGGTCCCCTGACAGCCATTACTAACCCAATATCCTGTTTCAGAGAGAGTGAGCCTCCAGCATGTTGCTTTTGGCCCCTCACCAAATCTTGAAAGTATGGAAATTACCCATCCAGTCATGGCCTGGAGCTCTTTGAAAGCCATCATCGTTCCTTTTGACAAACCTCCACATGGTTGAGAGGTCAGACCTGACTGGCAGAACACAACTCTGCCCCACCGCCACCGCCGACCACAAAACCTCACCTCCTTCCCCCCCGGAGGAACACAGTGACCAGGGTCGTTTCAAGCCATTTGTAAGGCCAAGTAATTCAACAAGCGCCAAGCCTGGTGATTATAGTTGAGCAGAAAGCCCAGATAAACAGCATCGGCTTCCTCTCAGCTTCTTATCAGCGTTCTCATACACTGGCTGG
>CAFUXE010000429.1:384979-398941 GCA_903364295.1 Serranus cabrilla | reverse complement strand
TGAAAGGAGAGTTCGTCTCCCCTCAGTATTCAGGTGGCCTCCAGCTGTGGATTCAGACTGTGGCAAAGTAATATGAGTGTTTATCACTTTGTACGTGTGATTGCACTCACTTATACTGCACTAGAGGAGAATGGTGAATTAAAGCAGATTGTTAAAGTGCATTAGCCCGGCCACACTGAGCCTTACGTTTGTGTTTTACGCTGTGTCCCAACAGCTAGTGAGCATCAGTCTGTTGAGCCTACTCTGCAGTGGTTGTTTTCAGGAGGAGTTTGGGGGGCCAGTGCCCCTATAATGTAAAGCCTGGACTCGCTGTCTGCCCACCCCTAAGATATGTAGCAGGCTTTTTTTAAAGCTAGATTATCATACATTTTATTTTGCTTCTGTTCAGTTCCGTTCTGACTTAATTTTAATGTTAGCACTATTATTGTAATTTTCCCTGGTGGTCCAGTGGTTAGGATTCAACGCTCTCACCACCAGTGGGTTCATTTCCTGGTCAGGGAACTACCTTTGTGCAGTCTGTGGCCTAGAAGTTAGGAAATGGGCTTGTAACTGGGGGGTTGCTGGTTCAAATCCCATGACTGACTGACTGAGGTTTAGGACTGAAGTGCTCTTGAGCAAGCATCTTACCCCTGGGCGCTGTAATGTGCTGATAACTGATTGCTAACTGATTTGTATTGACTTGATAAAACCAAGATACAGTGAAAACTTTCAGTTAGTAACAGATGTGAAATTGTAGAACAAAGTTAACAAGGCCAAACTCATCATTTATAAAAGTTGGTTTTGGACTTTAAAGGGATCTGTGTGTGCACACTTCTGTTAACTAAAGCCACACAAACTGCCTTTTGCTGTCTCGCTAATGTTTAAAGACCAATGTTATTGGTCAGTTGTGTAAAAAAGCCTAATATGTAGACATTGTCTTGTGTGCAGAGAAAGTCTATTTGAGGCTTGATGGGAGATTTGTTTGGAGAGAGACAGAGCCTGAGAGCTGGTGGTTCAGAGAAGCTGTTGCACCACAAACCAGTGCCCTTTTACAGATGAAACCTTTTTTCTCTCTTTCTTCTTTGTAGATATGCAGACCTGGAGTGCATCCACTCCCAGTTAACATCCTCTAAGGTGAAGAAGATGGCGATGCTGTTGGAGGCTGTGGAGAGCAGCTATTCCCCTGCTTTTACGGACATGCAACAGGATGTCATTGCAGGTAATGGTGCAGTCTGTACACGTGACGGTAGAGGGGAATTAAATGAGGCCTGCTCTCTGAGGTGTAGCATGCTTTCTAAAGGGCTAAAGTGTGATTTATGATGATGATAACTGACGTTTCCATATGCAGTATTTTGTGCTTGAGCTGATCTTGATCGTTCCCTCACCAGCCTTGGAGGAGGCAAAGGACATCTGCACTTACCTGAGACCCCTGCAGCGTCTATTTGAGGACATGGAGAATGCAGACTTCCCTGATGTCAGGGCTCAGATCGGCCCTTTGATGCACACTGTGTGCCTGGTGTGGGCCAACTCCAAACACTACAACAGCCCAGCACGCCTCATCGTCCTGCTGCAGGAGACCTCCAATCTCCTCATACAGCAGGTCAAACTGCAGTCTCTGCTCTGTGTCCAGTAGTGATCAATCCCAGAGCTTCTTTCCTTTACTTTTATTCTTTGTTAGAAGTCATCACAGTGGTGTTTCTGAGCTGCATGTGACAGAGATCACCTGTCAGCACAGAGTGGGTGGGTGCTACTGAGATTTCTTTTCATGGATTTTCTGTTGATGAAGTTTTACTGTTTGTGGGTGGAAAGCTTTTCTTTATTCATCTTAGTCATGAATGCTTTAACTTTTCATGCTACTGACTTCTCTGTTGTCCCCTGTGTTCAGTTTTCCTTTGGAAGTAAATCTTTGTTTTTGCTGTCAGAATTGAAAAGGGTACCAAAAATTCAGTTCCAGGGTTGGACTAACCTGCTGGGCTCCTATTTACAGCCCTCCCCAAAGCTCCTCCCGCTCTTTTTGGGATGCGTCTGTGTCCTGTGGAGTTTAAGTCCACTGGGTGGCAGATGAAGCTGTGTTACAATACTAACTTCAATACAATAATGTGAAATGGAAGGGAGGAAATGAGCTAACACCATAACGAATCATGAGCAAATGAGACAAATGACACACTGCACAACCTGATGTGAAATTACCATGTTTTTTAACACCAAATTACAATGCTGGTGGCACATAATGTGTGGAAAATACATCCAGACAGCATGGAAAAAATGCCAATGTAGTCAACTGGGATCCCTTGACAAACGCCATTATACATACACGTACGGTTCAGGGTTATAAAAAAGGCTGCAGTTTCTGTGAATTTATGCTATAAACGTACTGACCTAGGTTTAGAGCAAATAACTTCCTGGAAGGGTGTTATAAAAGATGTTAAAAGTATATAAATATACCAGAAATGCTGGAAGTGAAGCCACGTAAGTTAGCTACGTCACGTAAAAAATGTAAGTAAAGTTAAAAACATGTGAGTCACAAACCGAGAGCCACAGAAGTCACGTAAAGAACGTAAGTTAAAAATCGTTTACTTTTGTTTTCACAAGGGACAAGAACCCGTTGAACCCTGGGTGAAAGTCCGCTGTCTGTTGGACCTATCCACCATCCATGACATCAGCCATGGCTGTCAGTCATTACTACTATGTAGTGTTGTTAAACCAGGGAATATGTGCCCAGCACGAAAAGGGTCGCCATTGACTTTAACATTGGCATCCTTTCTGTGCTGCTGGCACATATTTTCCACACATTTCATGTCACCAGCATGTAATTTAGTGAAAAAATCCCCAGGGTAATTTCACGTAAATTGGTGAGATCAGTCTGCACTGAATACAGCAGCGGTGTGTCGATACAGTCTATGATGACAACTCACTGTGGGAGAGAAGAGAGAGCAGAAAAACCAGTGTAATGATACTGTGGTTAATTAAACTATTAAAGTATTTAAGATTCCCTATCAATAGTGTTTTTGTCAACAGCAGTACCGCTTGTTATCTGAAACCAAATTGAGGCTGAGGTTCCTCAGGACTGTTAGTCATATTCATAACTAAAAAAACACCAACACACTCATTAAATGAAACCTGTTTCTGCTGTCCAGGCCCGGGTGTATATTGTCCCAGAAGAGGTTCTAAAAGGAGACGCTGCAGAGAGTCTCCTGAAGGTCCAGACGAGCCTGGACATCCTGCAGCTCTTCAGGAGCACTTATGAGGACCGGAGGGCCAATCTGAGCCAGCACCAGAGGAACGGGAGCTTTGTGAGGCCTTGGGACTTTTCCCCACTGTTGGTCTTCTCTGGACTCGACTGCTTTATTAACCGAGTGAGGACCATCAAGGTGAGTATGGAAACAAACTTATGTCTGCAGTTTCTGAGATACCAAAGTTAACCTTGCCCCATGCTGAAGATCAGAGATTTCTTTTACAGTGATACAGCTTGAATGCCATCCATATCTAATTCTTTTTTTTTTTTCTTCAATAGGACATCCTGTTGACAGCTCTGGACCTGCTGAAGCTTGAGAAACTGGAGATTGGAGGTGTCCGAGGACGCTCCCTCAGCCAGCAGGTCCAGTCGCTTCACCAAGAGTTCATGGACACTTACAAGCTGTTCACAGAGAAACCCTACGACTGCCTGGACCTCAGCAACAGGGTACAGAGTGTTGGGATCACAGGGTGTATGACGCTCCACTTGTCTCCCAGTACATGCTCTTTTTCTTAGGCTGCCAAGCACCATCACAGCCTGGTCACTCCTGCGCATGTGGAGCAAATTGTGTCTCTGCCATAATGAAATGACATTTTTTTCAGTGCCATTCAGTTGCTTAAGTAAAATGTTCCCGAGTTATAGCAAGAAAAGCAATTTAGTTTGCATGTAAGACCCAGTCAGTGCTCCATGCTTTGGCTCAGTGGGATGTGAAAAGAAATTTGCTGTGCTGGCTTTGCGTTCACTTGCACTGCTGTGTGGGGGTTTTAGCTGAGCTCTCTGCCCTGCAGGAGTATGAAGAAGATGTGAGGGAGTTCAAACTCAAGGTGGATGACACAGATCGACGACTAGGAGCCATCTTCTGTCAGGCCTTTGAGGATGCCTCTGGACTGGAGCACGCCTTCAAGGTGTGAGAATTTAATGTGTCTCTGCTTCTCTCTCTCTCTCTCTCTCCCTCTCTCTCTCTCTATTTATTATTTATTGAAACTTCTCTGATGTCTGCAGGTTCTGGATATGTTTGGTAGCTTGCTGGAGCGCCCCTTAGTGGCCTCAGATGCTCTGGACAGATACCCGCTTCTTGTCTCCATGTTTGACAAAGAGCTGGACTCCTGCAAACACCTTTACAACAAACACATCCAAAGTGCAGAGGAGCTGGGTGAGAGACACAACAATTACTTCTTTTCTTTCTTTTCTTTTTTTTAAGTATCTATAAGAAATAAAATAGAAATAGAAAATAATAAAACTATAAGGCAGGAGCAGCACCACATCTGTGTCATGTCTAACAGAGAGCAAAGAGCAAATCACTGATTAACTGTTAACCAGATTCCCACTGTCACTTAGCACATCCAGCATATTAACATCTCCCATCAGGCCACAAAACCATATCAAGATTTCACTTTTCTTTTTCAGAATATAAGCTTTCTGTCTGTCTGTCCGTGTCTCCGCTGCATATACATCCTCTGGTCATCAGAGGGCGCTGTGGGGTGAAGTCTGCCATCTCTGATTGCCTTGTTATTTAAGTACTGAATCACTGTGCAAACATAGTCCCAAACATGTTCCAGTTATGATATAGAATTAGAAAAGTAAAATAATCATGCAAAGCCTTATAAGCAAAAAAAACTAGCATGAATCAGCTGCAGCTTGTAGTGGTAACCAGTGACAGAGGCCAGAACGGGTTATATAGTAATAAAGGTCAATAACATTCTGCTGCCAAGATGAAGTTCCTTTACAGACTTGCATTAAGTTCTCACATTCCCAGTTATCACAAAATAAACATCTCCAAAATAAACCACATTTACCTCGGTCAGGGTCGTGAATTGTTTTGTGCCATTCCAGATCGATCTGACCCATCATTTCCTTTCACATTGTTACTGTGAACCCTCGAATAAAGGCACAGACTGCCCCAAAAATTACTTAGAGAAACAGAATGAGAGTGTGACTTTCCAACAGTGAAAGGGCACATTGGTTGTTGTAAAGATTTAACTTGAAATGGTTTTTATTTTTAAAGTCCTTACACACCCATATCCATTGGGTCGTACAAGTAAAAATCCTGCATTTAAAACTTAATAAGTAAAAGTACAATAGTATCAGCATCAAATACACTTAAAGTATCAAAAGTAAAAGTACAGGTTATGCAAAATGAACCCACTGAGATTGTTATATATATATATGTATATATTCCAAATAAGATTATTATTATTGATGCATTTATGTAAGCAGTGCCTAATTTTCGAAAGATCCAGCTCAGTTTACCTTCTAAATATATGTTTATGCGGTTTAATATAAAAAAAAAGTGAAATCACTTAAAATTGATCATGTTTTTTTGTTAAAAATTAACCTGAAAAGTATCTAAAAGCTGTTGGCTTACCTCAAAATGTAGTGGAGTAGAAGTAAAAAGTTACATAAAATGGAAATACCTCAAAATTGTACTTAAGTCAGGACTGTGTGGATGGGTAATTGGACATGATAGACAGATACCTTACTGCCCTTTTTCTTTTGGTGCATCTGTTAGTACCCAGATATCAAATCTTACTGGTACTGATGTTCCTGGTACTATAAGCTCCATCAATCCTTGGCTATGTAAGCTCAACCTTTCACTGACTTCATGGTAAATATGTGTTGACCTCCTCAGGTTGGACTCCAGTGAACAGGAATATGCCAGCGGTAGCTGGAGGGCTGAGATGGGTCCAGGAGTTGCAGCAGCGCATCCAGACCCCCTTCTCCAAATTCAGACACCTCCCCTACCCGTGAGTCTCCTCATTGTCTCCAACAAAGCCGATAAAAAAAAATAAAAATAGTTGGTGTGCTTAATCGCTCTGTGAGCTGTTTTAAAGGCCTCATAAAAATGATGTTTTGGAATATTGGCTGCTGGAAAGATATTGGATATAACCTTTGCATGGGTTGTAAAATTTCATCCTCTCTGCAGGTGCCTGGAGTCTGCAGAGGGAGCCAGGGTGATCCAGAAGTATGAGGAGATGATGCAACTGCTGGACAGGTGTGTGCGGATCTTATCGCAGTGCATTACACTATATGTCATCATGCGTAGATGTGTGTATTACTGAATAAAAAGAACACAAAAGGAAGATCAGACAGAATAGACAGTGACAGAATAGGACGCCTCCTTATTGGACTGTAAATATAAACGCCAACATGAATCAGTTATTAGCTTTGTCTAGGACAAGTTGTTTTTTCCTGTAATTTCACACCAGCACAGTTTTTAAACTGAGCAGTTGTGATTTTATTAGTTGAGTGTATAACATTTATGAAGCAGCCCCTGTGGAATAGTATATAGACATGCAGCTCCAGGCATGATTTATGTTCTCATTACTGTGGCGCAGCTCTCCGGATTATTTCACAGGACTCCCATAATCCCATATGCTCTGTCGCTGCTCATTGATGCCAAGTGAGAGATGCCCTTTTAGACTACGTCCAACATCAAAACATGCAAGATAAACCATTCCATTCAGATAGAGTTTTCCATTCCTTTACTGCTGAAGAAACGTCCTCATACAAAGTTGACAGCAACCCCACACTGTGAACGTCTTTTGCCTCTTTGTTCCATGCAACTTTAAGGTTACAGCTCAATTTTAAGTAATGTAAGAATCATCATTGAATCGTCATCATTTTGCATCATCACTGCACATTTCTTGTTGTGATTCACTGAATTTAACCCTTGTGTGGTCCCGTGTCTTCGCAGGTAAATTTTGACCCACGGTTTATCTCCAAAACACTCCAAAACAATGACTATCATCCAATATTAGTTTTACTACATCATAACTAACTAATTATGCATTCATAGCCACACAGTCTTGTTGTAATTTGATTTTATAGACCTCATTACACCTCATATTTTAAGTTAACAAGGGGATTAAATTCAGTTCCCTTTAGTGAATACAGTGGATAATTACGACTTACTGTAATGGACGAATATGAGAATACAGTTTCTGATATTTTTTTTTGTATTTTTTTTGCATTGTGGGATTGTATTTGTTGCAGGCCTGACCAGAGCTTCGATCAGTATCAGTGTTAGGCTACGGTAATTATTCCTGTTGGCGTTGTGGAAAGTTAAAGCTTAGAGAATCGCTGTAGTCAGTCCTCACAAGTATGCTAATATAAAAAGTACCCAGAAGTACTGTATGTGAATAAGTCTTTAGATGCACATCAGCGTGCACACACAGATACACCCACACACACCCAGAAAAACAGCCATTCTTTATGCTTCGCACGCTTAATATCACTCCTTCACTCCATGTCCCCCAGCCAATAGTAATGGAGTAATGGAATGATGAACAACACCAGTTCTTTGCCCTCAATTTACTCCCATCAGAAATTAGAGCCCTTGTTATGCTGTAATAATCATCGCCGCTGCCTCCGATGAATGCTACCATTATTACACAAATTCGAGTCAGGAACAGGACGGGCATGCTCACTCATTACCCCCACAGACAAAATGCAGCGTGATTTATGGCCATGACCAAGGCAGTTGATTGCCTCTGCGTCTGCGGTGCCACTATCAGGAAATGAAGCTCACAGCAGAAATCCAATAAGGAGCACACACTGCAACCTGAAGTTCTCATCATAATCGTGGCTATTTACAGATTGATATAGCTGTACAGAGCCCTGACATATTCTCTGTTCCCAGTCTCTTGCAGATGAATCAGCGTTTATCCTCATATTACCCCCCCACGCCTACAACAAACCTCTTTCACTGCTACCTCTCCCTGAGCCTTATTGTCTGCTTGATACGGACAAGTGTATTAGCCTCTCAATCTGTTTAGAACCTCAGAGAATAGGGAAATTGTCTGGATTGCATGCTTTTTAGCGGCTTTAGTTGTTGTTTTTTTTGCTTATTTTAATTTATATTTTGTGAGCCTGTGTCTTGTCGAGTCCCAGCCCTTTTTAAACAGAATACAAAACACAGCATACCCTCGGTGATAATATCTTCTGTTTGATTTTGATGGCTGACTGTGTTCATTGCGTTTGGTATTCTAGATACTCCACCAGCCTGTATGAGACATGGACAGAGACCGTGGGCGAGAGTTCTCAGTACAACCTGAGCCTGCCATTAATCAGCAGGGACCCAGCCACCCAGCTCATCTCAGTCAACTTCAACCCGCAGGTTTGAAAGAGAAGAAGGCTGCTAGATGTGTCACTGCTTATAACTCTTTTGAATACCTGTGGTCTGAGTAATTTATTAGCTCGGTGATGTATCTTCCAGTAAGTGCTGTACACTTGCCTGCAGCCGCGCAAGAGAGTATAAATCTTTAATAAAGTTCATCTTTTTAATTAGTTGGGCCAGTATTTCAATTTTTCATTAAAAGACAGTAACGTTGAATGATGCTGCCCTAAAACACTGCTAACCTACATCTCATTAATCTGAGTTTAGCGGAAAGTTTTCTATCACCAACACTGAAACCTTAGTACTGAATAATCTTTTAAGAGTGGAAATTAATAATATGTTAAATACTGACATTATTGTCAGCCTGTACTGATAAAAATCTGCAACTCTAATGTGTTGTGAATGTCTTGATGTATTCCAGTGCTTCTCATTTCCCTTTTGACCTCTTCCTAGCTGGCCTCTGTGCTGAGGGAAGTGAAGTACTTGGAAGCCAGACAGACCCAGGCTATCCCTGAAAGTGCAGTGCAGATCTACGCCACCAGGGAGCAGCTGTGGCAGTACTTGGCCAATCTGGAGCTCACCGTGGGCCGATACAACAAGGTTGAGTCTTAACGCACTGAATACATATTATTAGTAGTGTAAATTCACTCACTTATTGCTGTTTGATGCCACAGTGATAAATATGAAAATGGGAGCACTTTGAGGAAACACAAGGTGGACGTTTTGACTGATAGGGGTGCTTGAGCTACCACTAATGCTAATGCTAATCTTGTGATGGTTGGGAGAAAATAATTAGCGCATGTATGTTTGATGGTATTAAAATTAATTCCATGGGGATTTCTAAATAGCCTGGTATAATGGAATGTCGTGATACCACCTTAGTCTACTGTACACAATTAATAGGAGCTGAAGACATTTTTCTCTTCCACTGGCTGCAGGTGATGCACTCTGTGCTCGAAGTGGAGCATCCTCTGGTTCAGGGCCAGCTCCAGGACATCGACGCTCAGCTCAAGAAGGCAGAGGAGAGTCTGAACTGGAACAGCCAAGGTCAGGACACTCTCTGATAATTACCACATATTTGTTCAAGCAGGATACAAGCAGGGGTGTGAGGGTATGCAGAAGTCATGGTTTAGTACAGTAAAAAAAGTTATTTATTTATTTGGGTTCTAATCATTTTTTTGTTTGGTGCTAGCAAACCATTCCACAGCACTGTTAGCAGTGAGAGGTGAAATACCGAACCGAAATTAGCTTAATTGCCTTGTTTAACCCACTTAATTCAAACACGGCAAAAAAACAACTGCTGGCTGCCTGCCAATAAATTAGCAGGACATAATGACACAAATCGCCAATAATGCATCCAGCTGGTATTGGTTGTCTTTTCCATTCTATCTTCGGGATCTTGAAGAAGTTCTCTTGAAGACAGTCAGTGGGATTGACTTGCAAGCCAATCAGCTTGTTGTGCTTCATCCCCTGCTGTACTTTGTATCTTGTGCTAGTTAGCAAATGTTAGCACGTGGACATGCTAAAGTAAGATGGTGAACATAATAAATATTAGCTGCCAAACATTTTAGTATGCTGACAAAGCACCCCCACAGAGCCGCTAGCATGGCTGCACACTCTGAGTCAAGTTGATTAATAGAAGGGAACACAAAATAAATAATCTGTTGGCAGCAGTTTGAATTAATGACATGAGCTACAGTGAGCGATTTTAAAAATGTTTCAGTGCATTTCGTCTCTCCAGTGAAGCCACTGGTTCAGTATGTGTGTTCACACCAAATCCACCTTCCATAACAGATCCACATTGACACCCTCCATTTGTTGATTTTATCAATAAATCCAGGAATGTGTGTGTGTGTGTGTGTGCAAATTTCTTAGCCGAGTTTCTAAACAGCTATTAATCCGATCAATCGTCACAGTTGGCGGGTGTGTTGCGGAGGACCCAAAGAAGTGCAGTGCTGATTGTGAAATTAAGATGAGCTGATATTGTGGCTAAAACATTTGTAATGGCTTTTTTTGTGGTGCTGTCCAATTTAATCATGACTTAACAGATATTGCACACGCAACGCGACACTCAGCCAGTCTTTGTGTTTTGCTAAGTGGATGCTATGTTTGGTAAATACTGTCCCACCTTCAGTTTGACGTTAGCGTTAGCCTGCCAAGCTTCAGTCAGATGAAATGTTCATACCACTGCTCAGCTAGCACGGGACTGGACACAGTGACGTTAATGGTTGCCTATGAATATAATATCAACCTAAATAATGTCATATCTGGAATGCAGTTCAGGAACAATATTGTTGAATTACTGCAGCTACATCAGCTGTGTATGCTGTCTTCAACACACCATATACATCCTGTTTCAAATGACTTCAATTTCTTATCAATTCATGATTATATTATATCATTTTAAACAAATATCTTCATCAATAATTTATTGTAACAGTTTGTTAACAAAGTTAGCAAAGCAGTGTTTAAGTCACACTCTATGTGATGAGTATTAGGGTAAATTTTGTACAGAAATAGTTTTATGGCTACATGTTGTAAGTTTAGCTTTTTCTTTGTTGAAAGCACAGCAATAATGCTATTTCAAATACCATTTACAGGCCATATGATAAGAGCTGAGACAAAATAAAAATATCTATTAAGAGGTAAGGTAAGAGATAACAGATTTGAATAGACCAAGTGTATATTTTTTCATTTAAAAATATATTTATTTATCAATTAATCATGAGGTTGCCTTATTTGGAACACACATGGGTTTAAAGGGTACATTCAGTATCCATTAAGCCAGACTTTGGACATATTTCTTTACATTAAGTGATATAAGACATTAAACAGTGGAATAAATTAATTAAACTTCAAATGATCTATGACTTTCTAGGTATTTGGCAGTATATACAGGAGGTGCGAGACTCCATCTGTGACCTTGAGAGCCGACTCCAGAGGACCAAGGACAATGTGGAGGAGATCCAGACCTGCATGAGGTCCTGGGCCAGCCCCCTGTTTGACAGGAAGGAGGGCAAAAGAGAGACACTGCTCAGTCTGGAGGACAGGGCCGAGAGGCTGGACAGGTTTTACAGTCTGATACGCTCCTCAGGAGAAAAGATCCACTTCCTGCTGAAGGTGAATAAGAAGGGTTTCCTTGTGGTGGTCAGCAGATATGCTTTGAAATATTTACAGTCATATTCAATTACGGTTGATGATTTGGAATGAGTGTGAGGCTTTGTCGTGTCTTAGAACAATCTGGAGCTGTTCAGAGCCGAGCAGACCTCAGAGGAGTGGAAGGCCTACATTGAGTACATAGACAACATGATCATAGATGGATTCTTCAACAGCATTGAGTGCTCTCTCAGGTTCTTCCTGGATAACACAGGTAAGATCTTCATGAACCAACCGAACACAGAGAAATCCTACAAAGAAGCACCACACTTAAACCCAGCAACCAAAAATATAATATCCAAAAAGGAGTCACAACGACCCAAAGCGTCATCAGCCATCAGCTACATAGCAATACAAAATTAGGGTTTATGATTCCATGGGTGGGTGTCTGTCTGTAAAGGCTGTGAAAATAAAATAGATTTGGACTTGGTTGCTGGCAAGATATTTGCCATTTGATGACTTGCAATGACATCTCTGTAGGAAACCTCCCTAAAGGGGCCCCTCATTCCCATCAAACCTGCAAAAGAAGCATTCTTGAGTTGAGAGTCAATGAAGGAAAATTGAGAAGAATTATTTATCTAGAAGTAAAAAAAAAAAGAAAAAAGATGCAAGACAGTAGTATGGGGTCAGAATTCCAGCACGCAATGTCTCATGAGATGCATGTGATTTCACACGCACAGATATTAACCATCGTGCACAGATTTGAATCCATTTTGCTCTAAAGGATCTGCTGTCGCTCGCTGGAGAAGCAGCTTTGCCGCTTGAGGGTTATTTCTGCTCTCGTGATGCACTTTATACACGCCGCTAGAGGCAGCTTCCACTTGCTCGTAGAGTGCTTTCTATGCGCCTGGAGAAAAGTTATTGATACTTTGGGGGCAGGGCCACTGAACTTTGATTGACAGCTCTCAGGGAGCCCAGGGTTGTCAGGTTTTCACTCACACTCGGATTTTGGGAGGAAGCCGGACCCAGAGAGGGGACTAACCCTTTTGGATCAAAATGTTTCACTTTCAATATGTTCAGTTTATCAGCAGATGGAGTCCTGTCGTTTAGTGCTCTCCACTTGTCTAAAGAGAAGCTTCTGCATGAAGGCCACGACCAGTCTGTGAATCTCCTGTGCAATTTTTTATTTAGTTAATTTATGCTGGCAGTTATGTCAACAGCAAATTCCAAATCCAATTGGCGTCTGCAGTTTATTTAGTTTATTCCAGTAAACTGAGTTTATTCAGGGATTCCTTTCCTTTCATCACACAAAACTCCTGAAGCTCTGATTTAAGGTCCCACGTTACTTTGAGTACTTTGCCCAGCAACAAACTGCCTAGGATTTAGTGCTATTGAAATAATGAACTAATGAACTAATTGAAGTAACAACATCAATGGACTTGCAGCACCACTTGATAACAATTGCTGTTCTGGGTTGATCTCAGTCACTCTGTCCTGCATCCTCTTCAAAAGGCCAATATTTATCCCGGTTATATTAGGAAACCCTGTGACACAGACTGACTTCCCCCCCTGTAGTCCTAACCCGTGCAAATAAATAAATCTTACCAATTTTTTTCCTTTTCATTGACTGCATGACACTGCATGACACTTGACTGTTTACCTCCTTTGGGTCCAGACCAGAGAGCTGTTGCAGCCCCTCTATTCGAGGCCCAGCTGGGTCTGAAGGTTCCTGACATGGTGTTTGATCCACCTCTGGACTTTGGGGCAGGAGACAGTCTGTACGAGCTGGTTGAGAGCCTCATTAATGATGTGTTCAGAATCTCCTCACTGGTGCCACGCCTCGCCCAGCAGAGCCCCTTCCCCCACTACCAGGTAGTGCCACTCTGATCAGCCTCAGCATTCAGAACGTCACTGTGTAAATGCCCGAGCAAATTATCAAAAATGTCCCCTCAGGCCGACATGGAGGACATGGCTGATCTGGCAGACATGCGTCTTCTCCTCATGGAACGCGTGCAGGGCGTCATGACAACATGTTGCGAGTTTCGCAATTCTCTGGAGCGCTACAGCTACCTGTATGTGGATGACAGGAAGGAGTTCCTACGTCAGTTCCTTCTGTATGGACTGTTGGGACTCGTCATATGTGCCAAATGAATTGGTCATTCATTTGGACATCCATCCATGTGACTAAACAAAGCAAGATTTGGTCTACAACAGAACATCACACCTAGGTGTGATATTCCAGTATCCCCTCCCCCCCTGGTCCTCTCTGACCAGGAAGTGGTAAGCCCTCACTCCACATGAGTTCCTGCTCACACAACCGTGGCCTCAGATTGGCTGGGAGCCAGAGGTACGTGTGATGTCACAGAGTCCTATAAAGGTGACGACCGACCTGGACTCGCTCTCTCCCACTCTCTCTTCCACCCTTACTCTTCCTCTCCTGCGACTCTGGACCTGCAGTGAAGGCACAAGGCCTTCACCAGGATCCCAGCCCCCGCTCCAGCGACCTCCTGCTGTTAGGACACAGACACAGCAGAGC
>CAFUXE010000429.1:358923-380457 GCA_903364295.1 Serranus cabrilla | reverse complement strand
AAACTAGATGTTTTTATAATTAAAAGGGGAGAGATTAAACACATGCCTACATGGACATTCATCTAGTGACCATACTAACATTCTATGGACATCACATTTACATTGGATAAACCAGATGCATTGCTTGAGTGCAACATACTAATTCTCAACACCTTTTAACAGGAGACTATTGAGAAGAAAGACTAAAAACAAGATGTAGAATAATATCACATTATTAATAACGGCAACAATATGTTTAGAATACTTACCTGAGGGCAAAAAGCAAAGCAAGCAAGTCTCCTAGCAGTAGTCAATATTTTCAACATTTTTTAACATTAGCTTAAATAGCTAGCTAGCTACAGCTGATAAACTGACAGTGATGGTGGTTATTTCAGCCTGCAAATCTGATGCCTGCTGGCTAGAAATGAGAAGCTGGTTTTGTCTACCTCTGCTTGAAATCAATGTTTTCCCAAATTAAATTTCAAGTCTGCCCTGCTAGTATTGTAAACTTCTTTTTTTTTGGTGCACAGTAACATAAGGCTTGTCAGGTATAGCAACAAGAAGCACCAAATGTGTGTAAATACATGAAGGTCAACTTCCTTGGAAGTAAATAAAGCCTGAGCTGCTGCTTCAAGCTCCCTTTTTTTTCTGTCAGAAGCCCTTGTATTGATTGCTGGCCTTTGTGTCTAATAGGTGAGAGCATGGGAGGCCTTCACAGGTTTGGACAGCAGGGTAAAGAACCTCCTCACCTCCCTCCGGGCCGTGGCAGAGCTGCAGAACCCGGCCATACGAGCCCGGCACTGGCATCAGCTGATGGCTGCTACTGGAGTCCACTTCACCATGAACCAGGTTTCCAATTGATTCTAGAGATAAGCAATGTAATGCAGATATAGTTTTTTTGTGTTTGCTACAATTTCCATTTTTAAAAATCTTAAACCAGCACTGAGACTGATAAAGGTTTAATATATGTGACATTCAGAATCATTAGATGTTCAGATGCAAAGAAATGGTTGCATTGGCTACAATAATGCAGGTAGATCAGTACTGTTGCAGTGCTGCTCATCCAGTGGTTTAGTTTTACAGAAATGCATCACAGTGAAGAAACTGGCTTGATAGATTTAGTCCTATATTCTACTTGCAAACTCACAGATTCACATTTAGTTTTCTACCTGCTAACCTGCACCACCCATAGGAAAGGGGAGTAAGAGCAGCAGATGCAGCATTCTGCAGGGAGAAGCAGTAAAACCTGATGCAGTATTAATCCTTTATGACCCATCTCCCTTTTGAAGGTGGTCTGCTGAAATAATAAAACAACCGACTATTTCTTATCTGTAGACTCTTTGGATGAAATTGGACGTAAAGTTTTAGAGGATTTATTTAAATTGTTGCAGTGCTTTAAAGGAGGAGACACCATAAGCAGAAGGTTGGCATCCTTGTTTTGTACCTCGACCCTTTTTACAACTAGCTTTCTTTTTAAATATGCCTGCAGTCACAAGTTTAATTACTGATACAAATATTACACATTCATATTCATGCCATTTCATTTAATCATTTCAGATAATTAATTAACAGTTCTTGCTTGTGCGGTGTACATATAATCTGGTGGATGTACAAAACCGAATCTGTAACTAATTATATTTAATTATTTAAATTGGCCCCAAAAAATGATTTGTTGTGGGTGTCCATGAGTGCATCATGTCAAACACACAAAAGTGGC
This sequence comes from Serranus cabrilla, assembly GCA_903364295.1. NCBI lineage: Eukaryota > Metazoa > Chordata > Actinopteri > Perciformes > Serranidae > Serranus > Serranus cabrilla. The sequence continues at coordinate 378,761 of CAFUXE010000429.1, read as the reverse complement.
AGATGCTGATTATAACTGACACCCAGCTGATTACTTTAAGCTTTAAGTACACCACATTGTTGTTTTAAGCAGATCACCTTTAAGCATTGAAATGAGCCTCAGGATGTGGGAGTGTGAAGCAGCTCCTCCTGTCAGTCTGGGAAGCTAACAAAGCAGCAACAGTGCACAGCAATTAAATATCTTTTTTTTTATATTTATAAAAAGAATTGCAATTAAATATTTCCTTAACACTGCTAAAAAAGGTCTTCATAGTGCTGACGCAGTACAGTAAGTGTTACTACTTTTGTCACTGCAGAAGCACTCATTGTTCTTCCTTGTAGGGGATGACATCATAGACTCAAAGTGTCTCTGCAGCTTTGATTAGAGTGGCTGGTTTCTCCTGTGTCACATTATTCACACTGTGTGTGCAGCAATAACAGTCGGTCGTGTATAAAACGATGCAAAATTATACAAAGATAATGTATTTAATGTTGAATTCAAATTTTACACACATCCCATCAGGATCAGGCTTGTACTAATAATATCAGATGATAGCTCAGATGAACTGTGTGTTTCTCTGAGCAGGACACCAGTCTCGCTGACCTGCTGCAGTTGAACCTGCACTGCTTTGAAGATGAGGTGAGAGGGATTGTGGACAAGGCTGTGAAGGAGATGGGGATGGAGAAAGTCCTCTCTGAACTGAACTCAACATGGACAGGTACGGGGATATTAAGTTGTAACTGCCCTGTCTTTTAGTCTGGTAGCGCTCTTTCAACACGATTCCATCCAGAGAAAACCTATAGATGGAATGTTTCGATCCCGTCCAGGTATGCAGTTCCAGTATGAGCCCCACCACCGGACCCAGGTGCCTCTACTGCGCACTGACGAAGAGCTGATCGAGACGCTGGAGGACAACCAGGTGCAGCTGCAGAACCTCATGTCCTCCAAATACATCGCACACTTCCTGGAAGAAGTGTCGTTGTGGCAGAGCAAGCTGTCTGTGGCCGATTCTGTTATTTCCATCTGGTTCGAGGTGCAGCGGACATGGACCCACCTGGAGAGCATCTTCATTGGTTCAGAGGACATCCGCTCACAGCTGCCTGAGGTAACACACTTCATAGAATGTATTGGAGTAATGAACACACAGTTAATTACAGCTCTATAGGTATACTTCACTGACAAGCTCATATGCATGCAGGCCCTGCGCCCCTGTCGGTGCCACGTATGATTGTCATAGCTGTTAATTAAGAATGCATTAATTGGCTCATACTCTGAGTTTAGGAGCTGAGCCACTCCCACAGTGTTGGGGCTGTCTTTAAACCCAGATGTTTGCTTTTAAACCTCTGATTCTCCCGTCTTTCTTTTGAGAATCTAAATCCCCTGTCCGGGTTCTCTTATAAAAAAACCTCTGCAGGACTCCAAGCGCTTTGAGGGGATTGATGCTGATTTCAAAGAGTTGGCAAACACCGTGCATCAAACACCCAACGTAGTGGAAGCCACCAATAAGCCGGGCCTGTTTAGTAAACTGGAGGACATCCAGAGCAGGTGAGAGTTCTCTCTATTTCTACGACTTAAGGGTTCTTACACACTGACTCACTCTGTGTATTTCTCCGAAGGCTGTCTCTATGTGAAAAAGCTCTGGCAGAATACCTGGACACCAAGCGTCTGGCTTTCCCAAGATTTTACTTCATCTCTTCAGCTGATCTACTAGACATCCTGTCCAATGGGACCAACCCACACCAGGTGACTCCACATATTTTAGAGTGGTAGCAATGCACCACTCTGTTCACAGAAAAAAACCCATTTTGCACCATGTCTCCACTTTCTTTCCAACAGTTTTCTTAAACCATGCTCGTCTGCACCATTTAGCTCTTTCACTCCGTGCTGTTGACTTTTGCAGTACCCGCAGTGTCCACACAGAGGCAATGCCGCACATAGTTTTGCAGCCTGCTCCAACCTCCATCATCAGGACATTGTCTTATGCATTTCCACTGTGGGAAATAAATCACTGTTAAGCACAACTTGCCACTAAATCACTCTAAAGAGGAAGTTAGCAGGCATGCTGCTGAACATGGGTCCCGGCCTTCTATAAACGATTCTGAAAAACAGTAATGAAATGTTATTTATTCGCACGGCGGCAAAGAAAATACCAGTCAGACCGTGAGCCGAGTGTAAATTGAGCCGAGCTGAATGTGTCTGTTTGTGTGCTCAGGTCCAGAAGCATCTGTCTAAGCTGTTTGACAACATGGCTAAGATGCAGTTTGAAGCAGATGGAGAGGGGAATCCTTCCAAGACTGGCCTGGGCATGTACAGCAAAGAGGAGGAGTATGTCCCCTTTAATCAGCCCTGTGACTGCACTGGACAGGTAAAATCATCTCTCTGAAATCGTGGTCCATAACTTGTGCGAGTTAAGCTAAATGCTGAAGACATTTATTATCTTCATTAATCTTTGTGGTGACGGCGGCACTACGGCTGTCTGCAGATCAATGTAATAGATGAGGAAATTCACTCACCTGCCCTTTTTCTGTAATGGAAGAAAATATATATCAAATATAGATATCAAAACCCACAATAAAGGAGACAAATGAAAATGAGTATGTCGTTCCCCCTGGGGCTTTGCATATCAAAGCCCATGAATCCATTAACTTTCCATTATATCCCATAGTATTTGCCTGACTCCACTTCCACTCTAATGCTTATTAATGACCTCATTAGGGTCCATTGATAAGAAGGCCCGTCGGTGCTCACGTGACATTTATTGCCACATTTTTTCTGCATTTGTATTCACGGCCACGTCCTTTTGTTTCTGTGTGTTTTGTGTAAGGTGGAGGTGTGGCTGAACCGGCTTCTGGACAGCATGCGCTCCACAGTTCGACACGAGATGACCGAGGCAGTGATGGCCTATGAGGACAAACCCAGAGAACAGTGGCTGTTTGACTATCCGGCTCAGGTAAACAGGCTCAGTGGGATCCCTGTATAGATTGTACTGACAACATTCACTTTGGGGATTTTTTCCCCGTCTGATGGATTAGCACCATAATCATGTCTACCTCTCTCATAGATATTTCAGTCCAGTGCACACACTCCCTAATGCTTTACATACACAGTTCACAGCCAGAAACTGTTGAGTATTTTGAACAGCCACCATTGCCTCCAAACACACTTAAATGTCTGAACAAAACAAAGAGAGGTTTAGTCGCAGCCCGTAGGGATTTTACACTTCATTGATGGTCAAGTTTAAATTCAAAATTGACAAACAGAACTTCCCTTACACAGCAGCAGGATTCTCATGATATCACACGACGGCCAATCCATCTTGCCAGGCTCAAACATCTGAGTCAAACAACTGGAGATTCTGACCACTAACAGTTTCTCAGATGGTTCTGGGGAACAAACCATCTGACACGTCAAGTTACAGATATTGTGTGAATATTCAACTGTATTCTGTGAGTCAAGCAAATTATGAGGACAACAAACTAAAAGAGGTTTCCAAGAGTGGGCATCAGATAGACACACACTCAGCAACAGCAAATTATCATAAGCAGCAACCTCTGGGCATGAAAAGTAAAGCTTGTGGTGAAGTACCTTAAACCTGTATTCTTTCTAATGACCAGCGGGGGGCGACTCCACTGGCTGCAAAAAGAAGCCTCTTTGTATGCAGGCCAGTAGAAATGTAAGCCCACTTTCTCATAATGAGTTTATGGTGTCAATCACTAGTTTCAAGTCTACAATACAGCATGATATTTATGACCAAAATTCCAAGGCTTCAAAACCAGTTTCAACAAACCAATGAGAGATGTACAGTACAGTCTGTGACTCGTGACTCTACTTATTCAGGTCTACGTCAGCAGGCAGCTGGCTGACACAGGAGGATTGTGAGCTGATGGAGTTCACTTTAGCCTTCCAGGCTATAAAAGCTGGCCCCTGTGCTCACTTCATACAGCTGATACTCACCCGTCATGCCCTTCAACACCTCCATTTATTTATACATACATATATGCACTGCTGACATTGCTGATCTACCCACTCTTGATTGTTTTATTTTCTTACTACATTTGTTTTAAGTTAGACTGCTCCTTGTGACCCTGTCCTTGTATCTAACAGCTGGACAGGAAGAGAGTTTAGTGAGGAAAACAAATAGGAAGGGACCAATGAAGCATTCTGAAAAGTGAGGCGGACATCTTCCGCACATCTTCAGTTAAAATTATGAAAAGGAATCTCAATTTTTGGATGCAGGAGGGAAAACAAGATTAGCCCCACAGCAGTTATTTTAAATTCTGTGCCCATTAATGACCACACCACATAAAACCTGCTCAGCCCATTAGTGTTCTTTGAAGCTAACTTTCACACTGGTCAGCAAACACAGCCCTGACTGTGAAATATAAACTCTGCACTCCGATCTAACTTTTCCCCTCTTCTATATAAAGACAGAGCTCTAGCTTGTACACGTCAAGAGTTACCTGTTTTAAGCATGAAACATATAATAAACAGTATCTGAGCGTATGTTTCATGTTTACACAAGTAAATAAGTGGCCTGAGTTACCTTAAATACAGGAATCCATCTTCATTAATCTGATGAATTGTATTTTCTGTCTCTGACTTCTTTCACCGCCTCAGGTGGCGTTGACCTGCACTCAGATCTGGTGGTCGTCTGACGTCGGCATGGCGTTCGCCCGTCTGGAGGAGGGCTATGACAACGCCATGAAAGAATACTTCAAGAAACAGGTGTCCCAGCTCAACACCCTCATCTCCATGCTGATCGGGCAGCTTACACCGGGCGATCGGCAGAAGGTCATGACCATCTGCACCATCGACGTCCACGCCAGGGACGTGGTGGCCAAGATGATTGCTCAGAAGGTAAGGAGGATGCTGGATAAATGTACCGTATAAATTCTTATGCAGATTCTATGACGGCTGCTGTATTTTTTTAAGAAGACCGGTGAGTAATGCAGTCAAGATATTCAAGCAAGGTATGTCATTAGCATAATTAGAAGGTGAGAAAGCAAGAAAAAAAAAAGAATATTTCAAGCCGTGGTATACTCTCTGTTCAGCTCTCTCTTTCTTTTTCAGGTGGACAATTCTCAAGCCTTCGTGTGGCTCTCCCAGCTCAGACACCGTTGGGATGAGAAGGAGAAGCATTGTTTTGCCAACATTTGCGATGCCCAGTTTCTCTACTCCTACGAATACCTGGGCAACACGCCACGATTAGTCATCACTCCTCTAACAGACAGGTACAGAGGTGTCATGGTGTCTTTGTTCACACTAACTTTCCATCACCGCACCAAAAGTGGCTGAGCTAGTGCGTGCCGAGAACAGTTTTGTTTCCTCTGTCTCTTCCAGTCTCAGATCTTGCCCCATGGGGGCTATGTTAGGGTGAGTTTTCTGGTGCCGAACGGGCGACTGATAGCCCACGAGTTGTTACAGAGTCCTTGGTGTTGAATTGAATGCTGGGGTTGGGTTCAGCGAGGCATTCAAACATGCTAGTGATCGCATCTGAGATGAGATTCCTTACACTTCTGCTCTTTTGGTTTTGGTTTTGGAGAGACAAAGCAAAGACACACCATCCTCATAAAGTGACAGGCGAGACAGTCTGGCATGAAGTCCTGAAAAGGTTATTCCATTTTGCATAAACCCCATTCAGAATCCATTATAAATCCATCTGTGTTGATGAAAATTGGCCTTTTTTTTCTTAAATTGAAAATGGACTAGAAGATACAAGCTCCTCGTCTAATAATAACCATCTGACACATTCTAAGGACCTTCATTTGAATCATTATGTACACCCACCTCAAGCAGAACCTTTTAGAAGATCTCAGCTCAGGCACTTTGCCAACAGCTTGTTTGTTCACATGCACATGTTTCTGCAGGATTCCTGATAAAGTTTTAACTACACAGAGATGAATACCTGCCTCCCAGAGCCCTTTGGCAAACTGCAGCGTTTGACTGTGCGCTTTTCCAGACTGACCAGTATTCCCTTTGAAGCCCGAACAAAGCAGAAACAATGGGCTTTGATGGCCGGATCAGCGGCCGTGTAGCAGGACTTCACCATATGGTGCATGCCCTCGCTGTGGCTCACTGCAACTCACACAGTTTGCCACTGGCTTTTTATTTCAACAATGGACCATGGACCAGGGGGCTGGGTGTCAAATCCTTTAATCCATGACTTGAAAAACAGCTAAAAACATGTTTGCTTCATGATACTGTAACACAACTTTATTCATAACAGAGCCGGCGAAAGGAGAAGCAAGTGTCAAGTGAAAATCCGGTGCCACCAAACAAACATTACAGTGCCTGGAAATAAAAACCTGGTTTTTATATTGACACTATAAGTATGGCATTTTGCAAACTTTGCATTAGAGATACAACCGCATTACAACAAGATATAAAAGAACTGAGGCAATATAAAAAGACATAAAGATGATTTAAATGGAATAGAATCAAATCAAAGATAGAAACAGCCATAAGCAAAGCTATATGAATACATAGTAGCTTTGCAAGAGGCAGAACCGTTTTGAGCTGATATGAACTAAGAGTTGGAGTAGTTTCATTTCAAATACAGTATGTGGAATGTAGGAAGTGTTTATTCTCTGGGGTCAGTAAGTGGAACTCTCCTTGACAATCTGAGAGATCTGCACTGTTGGAAACAAACTGTAGCAGGAGATTAGAAATGTAATTTAGCCTTAAACCATTCAGTGCTTTTTTTAGGCAAACCGTAACTTTAAAATCAGCTCTTTGACACACAGGAAACCAGTTTATTAACACTAACTTGAACCATGCGATCGTTTACATTTCAACAGAAAAAAATACATAAATGGATATTCGCGACAGCAGTGATATAGGAAACAAGCCTTACATGTGAAGCTGCCATGACAATATTTATGATGAATACAGTTTTGTATGTTCTTGTTTACCACAAGCTGGTGTGTTCACCTTCTGCAGCAGCATCATTAGGCCAAAGGAATCACTGGCATTAATCTATAACAGCAGGAATGTTATTGGCACAATGTCAGCATTCGCTCAATACTTACTGCAGGATCTCCGAGGCTGCACTATTATGCAAAATGTCAGGAATATTTTACCCAGCTCACTCGCACACACACACACTCACCAGCCAACAAAGAGGGGAATGCAGGAGAATGACTCAGATAGACAGACTGATATATGTTGCGGTTTCTTTTATATGCACTGTAATAATAAGAGTCACCGTGTCCCGGCTTCACACTCTGTCCACGCAGGACATCCTTATCCAGCTTTTTAGACGACTGATTGTGAGATCTTTGGCCATATTTCAGGGGAAAGCCATAAAGCCTGTTGGCGCTGGTATCCGGATGATACACTGTATACAGATGGGATCATTTGTCTTCTCTGAGCTTCTGTCTCTTGTTATGCTTTCCAATATTTTCCTTCCCATACATCATCTATTAAGCAGCAGCTCATTAAAATCATTGCTGCATTGATATTCAAGGCAAAGCTTTGTGTTTATTGGCCTGATCAATAAAGTCCTGATTGTCTCCATCAGTTCACGTCCATGATGCTGCTAGTTTTTTATTGATACTAGATGTGCAGACTGTTTGTTAGTCCTGACAGGTTCTGCAGGAGAAGCAATCACTGGTGTCACTAATCAGCCTGCGTGATAATCAAAGCACAGGAGCAGATTATATTATCATATAATGAGGTTATGTACGATGACGGCTGAGCCGACACCAAGACATTGTCAGTGCTGGTTTAAAGAGCGTGCCAGATCAGGATCTGTCAGACATACTGTGTACGCCTGTGTGCACTTTTCCTAATTCTGCAGCTGAAGTGTAACTTCTTTTCTATGGTGCCTTTTTTAAAAGTGAGTCTGGGCCGTTTAAAGGGGCAGCTGATGTTTTTACATACTTTTAAAATGAGTCCTCTCTGGGAATATATCATTTTAATTTGGAGAACAGGCCTCCCTCACCAGTGGGAGGGAGTCACCTTTTTTGGATTATTATTTTTGATGGAATGATGCAAGCAGTAATCAGATCAAAGTAGAGCTAATTTTAAATGCACTTTTATGTGGCAGAATTTATGAACATGGATAATACATTTGAATTGATTTCATTTTTTCATGTTAAACCTTGACTAAAGAAGTTTCTATTAACTAAAGCTGGCAGCTAAATGTGTATAAGTGGAGTAAAAGTACAATATTTGCCTCAAAATGTAGTGAAGTAGAATTATAAAATTAGATATGTGGAAATAAATAAGTAAAGTGCAACTAAACATGCTTAGTTACACTTAGTGACTTAGTCCATCACTGTCCCTCACCATAAGAGTTGGATTTTAAACACAGACTTTCATAATGAATCAGAGATCAGTGTTCGATGCTCCACCAGTTAAATGCCACTGCTCACCTAATTGTGTGACTTGTTGTAGTTTTTGTTTACAGATTATGCTATTTAATCAGTATTTTTGGTGAACAATATTTTGCCACACAGCTGGACTCAAGCAAAGTTTAAAGAAGGCGTCTTTGTGCATGTGGTAGTCCACAGTGAACCAACACATACACAGGCACTTTCACGCTGAAAATCAGATGATCTATCAATTCCTCATAATTTCCATCATGCACTTTTAAATAGCCGAGGAGTGCGGAGTGCGCCACCTGACTAATGATTTGTCTCTTTGTTTAAATGGCAATTACAGACTGATTTATTAAACTTGCATTTAAATGATGCTTAATAAATTCAAAGAGCAATAGACATTTAAACTTATTCTATTTTTAAGAACTAGTTCAACATTTATTAACTGCTACTATACTATTTTTCATTCTTTCTTTCCAAGATGAGATGGTAAGATACGCAATCCTGCACAGAAGTGGAAACTAACCCTCAAAAACCATCATTGTAGCAACCACAAGACTCTTTAATTTGCTCTTATCAGCCTCCTTCCTCATCACTGATGCATGTCCACGTGTCTCCTCTTTCTTCAGATGCTACATCACCCTGACCCAGTCCCTCCACCTGACCATGAGTGGAGCTCCAGCAGGGCCTGCAGGCACAGGGAAGACTGAGACTACCAAAGACTTGGGCAGAGCTCTTGGCATCATGGTCTATGTATTTAACTGCTCTGAGCAAATGGACTACAAGGTGAGCAAGCACATATATTCGATCCCTGTGCACGTAGCTAATGTACACTGGCAGCAGCTCATATTATGCATGTATCTTTTCATCTTTGCCTTCGTCAGCGATACGGTATGCATTTGTCATTAAAGTTGGCAACCCACCTTTCTACCCTTCTCGTTTCATCTTCTTCCTTTTCATCTTCTGTTTGTCTGCCTCCATCTTGAAAGCACAGCTGATTAGTTAAACCCTGATTGTTATTTCTTAACCGAACCCTCTCTGTGCCCAGCATGCGCCTTCCTTTATTATGCACTTTTGTATACTCTTCCACATGCTTTCAGCATATAGAGTCCTCAGGGGACATATAAACATAATCTTGTGATCTGACTTGCTCCCGCTTCCCCCAGACGGGGGGCATCATTACAGTATAGAGGCGTACAGCACCCCCGGCTATACACACGGCAGAAAGGTGTCAGAGAAAAGTGCTAATATACTCCTGGAGGAACACAGGCGGTAGATGCTGGCTTCAGAGCCCAACGCTGTTCCTCATGTTCAGTTATGCACACACACACGCTGAATCAATCCACCAGTCAGCTCCGGTTTGCGTCACAAAAGGTTTCCTTGGCCCTGTAATTGGAGAGAAAAGTCAGCTGCCTGCTTCATCCCGGTCCAGCCGCTCTGCGGAGGGCTGCTCACCTGCTCTCAAGTTGATGTTCGGGAAAAGTAAAACGTGGGCGGTAGACATTTTAGCTATCTCTTTCTGCCATCAACGCCTTGTTTTATTAGTGTGAGGCCTTGTTTATGTATCATCCTGTTATTATACGCCTACCCTCAGCCTGCTGTGGTGCTGCACTGTGCTAACTGCAATGAATGTTTTTCCATATATCTTCTGTCTAATTGGCATACATCTGTGGCTGCCTCGCCACACGCTTTATCAGGCAGTCAGACAGGGTCTCCACCTGGGAGTCTGCTTGACTGACTTCCTGTCTCACGATGTCCATCTGAATATCTGTCTCTTGCTCTCTCTGTCCACCAGTCCTGTGGGAACATCTACAAAGGCCTGGCTCAGACGGGGGCATGGGGCTGCTTTGACGAATTTAACAGGATCTCGGTGGAGGTGCTGTCTGTGGTGGCTGTACAGGTAAGAACAAGTCTAGTTCCTCTGCCTCAGGTGCTCCCTAAATCCCCTTTCAGGTTGAGACATCATTGTTCGGGCAGCTTGGGTGTGTTTTCACCTCAGGCCATGGAGCTAAATGTGTGAGTTTTCTTCTTATTTGCAAAATGGTCCGTCCAACTCAAGTTGCGGTGAAAATACACCCTTGAAAACAACTCATACAAGTAAATAGCCTCTACATCACCAACTGCAGGCGCAAATTGCCTGAGCTATAAGACTAATCCACCAAGGCTGGCACCTTTGCACCCTAGACCTTCTTCATAATTGGAGCCTTCTCTGATCTGATCCGAGGATGGATACCGCCTCCTTCTCTCGCCAGCACACTGCTCACAGCTTTCAGCACTAATAACAGCAACAAACTCCAAACTCTCAAAGGACATGCTGCGATAATTTGGTAAATTGCTATTTACTCAGAGTTTGGACAACCTTGATATACACGTGTGCAAATAGCACATATGTAATTTCCTTAGAATTCTGCTTTCCTTCCAGGATGAACGGTGTTTGAATGAAAACCAAACGGCTCAGTCAGAGCCTTGAACCTGTCCTCTTGTCATGAAATTCAAAAGTACATTTCTTTAGTATATTTACGTATTAAAGGTGACTCTTTTTAGATTGATTAACCTTAATTACAATGTACGATTGATCATTAATGGTCAATGGGAAGAACTGAGAGTAATGAGCTAAAATGACATTTGCAGTGGTGGAATGTAACTAAGTACATATACACAAATACTGCACTTAAAGACAATTTTGAGGTAAAAAAATGTATGTTTATCATGTTTTATATATATATATATATATATGACAATCCGAGTGGGCCCATCTGCCAAATGAGTACTTTTACTTTTGATACTTTCTGTCCATTTTGATGCTGGTACGTTTGTACCTTAAATAAGCAAACGTTTTATTTATCACCATTATTAAATTACAGAGATGTGGGATAACATACTCCTTCTTAAGAACTCACTAGCCTGGTTATTCCTTTGGATACTATGCTCCTCAAAGATGGAACAGGCTTCAAGATTCCTTCCTGCATGAGCCTGTAACACTAGAACACTTTTGTTGCAAGACATCTTGTGTGAGGAAGGCTCATGTTTCTCTTGATTATATTGTGTCTTTTACGATTGGGTGCTTTGTATTAAATGTTTATATATCATCTCAGATAGACATTTCTGTTCATCATGGAGCCCTCTGGATGAACTGAACGGATCATTTTTGGCTGTTGCTCTCCTCCTCTAGCTTCACGCCATGTTTATGATAAGTTGAAACACGACTAAAGACTTTTTCTCCACACACTGATACTCTGAGCGACCTACAGCTGCTCGCAGCTTTGATTACGGGACTCAGCCATATTCTGTGTTTCAGCTGATGCTAGCTTTTCTGCTATCTTGCATTCTGTTATCCCGGATCAAACGCATCCTCTCTCTGTGGTTTCATAAGTCCCCCTGGTGGATTCAAATCATGCATGCTGCTACCCTGCCACTGTCTTCATGCATGTGCTATACTGTCATCGTAAAAAAAAATACATCGATAAGGATGCAGATCATGATCGTGAAGATAATGGAGATAGAGGATCATTATTCACTGCTAGACTTAACACTCTCTTCTCTGCCCTTCCTTCTCTCTTTAACACTCTTCTTCTGTAAGCCTACAATACTTAGAACATTTTAAAGTGCCAGAAGAATGAATAGGTGTTGGATAGCATAATGAATAATAAATCACCGTGGCTTAATACGTGGAGAAGTAGACCTTGAGAACAGAGGAGCGTCAAACTCCTGCTGTGACAGCTGGCAGTCCGCTCCAGCGCTCAGCCTGCTTCAGTGGAGCCAACGCAGAGTCATCTCTCACCATAGCACACATACCTAATCCATCCTCTTAAAGTGGGAGCAGCTAGCATCGCATGGCAACATACTGAGCTGCCTGCTAACACAGGTGGCGGGGACCAGACTAGATTAAAAAAGCAGGGACAAACAGAAGGCTGCCAGACATAACAACATGGAGATAAATTGGTGAAGTTGTGCCTCTGTTACAGGCCGACACAGGCCTGGACTTTCAATATATGGAAGCAGCCAGCTCTACTCTGTACATCCATAGAGAGAGCGAAGTGCTGAGCCGGACCCACTGGATCACACCTTTCAGAACAGCAGTCTGTTTTTGAACATTTTCAAAAAATGTTCTCGCTGTTTTGCCTCCTTTTGTATCCCTGTCGGATAGCATGGGTGGGCTGCTGTCATTTCGCATAAAAAGCAAGCCCCACTGATGTTCTCATGAAAACTTTGATTCTTTTTGTGTGTGTGTGTGTGTGTGTGTGTGCTGCAGCTGCACTGTTTGTTTTTGCATTTCCCCCTCCTCTCCCTGTTGTGTTAGTATGACTGAGTGATCTGTAGCCGAGTACTCATCCATGAAGAGATGTTCCTCCTCTTTCCAGCTGTCGACTCGCTACGCTCTTTTACCACACGCATGTTATATTCATAAAGCCTCTTACAGGCTGGGATTCAGAGTTTTAGGCCAAGACACACAAACACACACACAAACACACACACACACAAAGTTCATTTCCGATATCTTATTCAGTCATAATGTAGACAAGCGAAGCCCTGGCAGTTCAACCAGTAAACCTTAGCTCATAGCATGCTCAAATTATTGATGAAATTGTGTCCCTGAAAAAAAGGTGCATAGTGCATACCAGGTTGACAGGCTGTTACAAATTGACTGTGGTATATGCTTAGTAATATTCACGACATGCTAATGGATAAAACCAAAGTTTCTCAGGCGGTGTTGAGCTGGTTTCTCAGAAGACACCAGCAATTATTATTATTATTATACAAGATAAATGTGTAAATATCTGCTGTAGCACCCAGCTGTCAGAATTGATGTGTGTGAAACCAACCTCAGGTCAATGAAGAAGTGAAACAGCAGCTATACCTCAGCATCAGTGAAGTCTGTGTCATCATAGCTGGCAAGCATAGTCTCTTGAGTGTGTGTTTAATCCCAACCACAATCTTTTCCTAACCCTAACCAAACTGTGACTGGATAGAGCACGTTTCATGTAGTACACCACTACATTAGGTGTTAAACTGCTCATTTAACACAAATATCTTATCATCCAATCACATGGCAGCAACTCAGTGCATTTAGGCATGTAGACATGGTGAAGACGACCTGCTGAAGTTCAAAGAATGAAGAAGAAAGGTGCTTTTAGTGACTTTAAGGTCAGAGGAGAATGGCCAGACTGTTCAAGATGATAGAAAGGTAACAGTAACTCAAATAACCACTTGTTTCAACCAAGGTATGCAGAAGAGCATCTCTGAACACACATCATGTCCAACCTTGAAGCAGATTTCAGCAGCAGCAGAAGACTGCACTGCCACTTTATTACTCACCTCACCTAATAAAGTGGCTGGTGAGTGTATTACCCTGGAGTCTCTCCTGGAGTTGCCGGCCTTGATGGAGTTAAAGCTGATGCTGCAAAACTGACTGACTGACTATGAAACCTGATTTACATAGTAAACATTCACCTACATAGGTGCTTTTGTTTCTCTTTTGATATCCTGATTTTTGTCGTTTTGTGGGCATCCTAAAACCAGGAGTGGATTTTTGGCTGGACTTTGTTTTGTGATGGTGAACTGAACAGTGACTGTGCTGAACTTTGTACACTGAAACATGAAGCTCTTTGCTGAGTGAAGTGTTCTTCATTGTTTCCTGTTGTCTGCTTTATGGTTTATGTGGTTTGATTGAGCCAACATTGGTTTTATTTACAAATTATAATTTGTCAGCCTTGTCTATGATGACACCTCTCAAGTGTCAAAGCTGCACATTACTTATGATGAATGATACTTGTGATCCAAAATGTTGATCTGAAGCTCAGGTCAGAATTGCTCTGTCAATTGTTTTCTAATAAACGATAGTAATATCAGATCAACCCATTCACACACTGATGGCAGAGGCTATCATGGAAGGTGCAACCTGCTCATTCACACACACACTTCAGCACCATTGACACAGCATCATTGAACAAACAACTGAATGAAGAGCTGAGTTATAAGCATTAGGTTGGATACCATTTAATTCCATCATATATTATGTTTTCGTCCTCTGTATATGCAGGTCAAAAGCATCCAGGACGCCATTAGAGATAAGAAGCAGAGGTTTAACTTCATGGGAGAGGAAGTGAATCTTTCCCCCTCTGTCGGCATCTTCATCACGATGAATCCAGGATACGCTGGCAGGACAGAGCTTCCTGAGAACCTCAAGGCTCTGTTCAGGTAGTCTCACAGTTCTACTTAAATATACCATGCTTTTTTACTCAAATGTTTTGGTCCATCAGCCAAGGTTGAATCCATCAGTTAGTTGTGGGACTTTACAAATGATAACAAAACAAAAACGACAGGGTTTGGTTCAAGTTATCAACTCTGTTAACTCTTAAAAATGTACAAGAAACATTAAAAACATCTTACAAAAAATATATTTTCTACTTGGGATACAGCTGCCTTGGGTGTACCTTGATATTTATCATTATCCTTGGGAGCTGGGATAGGTTCCAACCCCCTGTGACCTTTAGCAGGATAGGTAGATTGAAATTAGAATCAATACATGGGAACAAGGCTAGTGGGTTGAATCTGCATTTTTTTCATTCAAAACTCCAAAAAATTCCAGGCTCATGTTTCCAACAACAGTGTACAAAGTCAATCTTTCAAAGGATCAGTTCACCCAAATAGCAAAAAAAGGGATGTAATTTTTAAATTTTAAGTTGTCTATTGAAAACTGGTCGTTGTATTAGCAACATAGTCACTAGTTGTAGAAAAACATGTTGCTGATAAATGTTTTAAATGTCACTTGTGGATAGTGATTCCAACTCCAACACAACTCTCCTTTAACTGATCATCATATTTTTTTTTCTTATTCAATGTAATTTTGGGAGTTTTATGATATCTCTGAACAATTGCATATAGCATACCTGGAAAACATCCACATTCAAAATTTTGTCCGATGTATCACTCAAATGTGGTACGATATTGACAATAAACGACATGTTTCGAATTCCACCTGACACAAATGCCACAAGGTCTGTGGGAGAGAGAAAGCATGTTAGGTGAGTAGTTACTCGGAAACATTGTGTGAATAAAGCGCAGCATATTGGAGAAGAGCTGTGTGATGTGTTTAATGATGATGCATTGTGAGCTGTATTGGCTTACAAAGCTCTGCTGCGTTTGCACTTTCTCGGAATCCGGTAACGTGACCACATAGGTGGAGGGCATTGCGTTTGCTGTGAAAAACATTGATTTCCAGGATTATGAATAACATCTGAGCCCTGTTACTGCCTTCTGCCCGTTTCCCAGACCGTGTGCCATGGTGGTGCCAGACTTTGAGCTGATCTGTGAAATCATGCTGGTGGCTGAAGGCTTCCTGAACGCTCGGGTCCTGGCCAGGAAGTTTATCACCCTCTACACGTTGTGTAAAGAGCTGTTGTCCAAGCAGGTAATATCTATTCTTCGTTGTTACACATATGATATGGTATGGAAAAAACTTTCACTTTGAAGCTGAACAGCTGACATGATATCCTTTTTATATTTGATAAAGTTATGACTTGTCTGACTGAAGTCTTACATGCTGGTGAATAAGAACCTGAAGGCGGTTTCGATGTTAATTAATCCACAATTTTCTTTATTCCTTTTTCCAGTCCGGTCCTGTTTCACATGTCATGCCATTATTTTAATTATTTATAAAAGCAATAAAATCACTCACAGTGCTGACTAATAGGTACAGTAGAGCTCCTCGACTTAGGTAAGTGATTTTATGAGCCCTCAGTTCTGGATGAATTTCCCATGACCACAGGCCCATTTAAGCATCATAGCACACTACTTCCTTTTTATGGTGGTTTTATGAAGCTCCGGTTCTTCTGACATTTTTAAATATCACCTTCATTACATTTTTTTTGGCTGCTCCAAAGTTGTTTGCCTGAGTTTTCATTGCAGGTTTTCCAACATTAGCAGCTTAGTGGTAATGAAATCAAATGATAATGAACAGACTGCTTCTCTAAGCTATATTCACAGGGGCTGAAACTGCAAATCAATGGAAAGTGCACATTCAGAGAACTACTTTCTTGAGTTAAACAAGTGGTTCATAATTGTGGATTTAATATTGCAAAACTTCTACTGCTGGCCGTGTGCAGAATGCCTATAATGTAGAATACACTGAAATATATTCCACGCTTTCACAATCTGTAGGGAGCTGAAATAATGCTCTAATAACTTTGTGGCCTCTAGTTTCATGGTGGTAAAATGCTGTGGCAGTGTGTGTGTGTGTGCCGCACCGTTAAGCTGGGTGTGGTGATGCTCATGTGATGCACCTGTGACAGACAACAGTGGTAGTTATTGTGTGTTGTACATGCTCGATTGATCCATACGTACAAATGTACTAGTACTCCATCTTCTTAAACCAGGAAGTAGATTAGCATTTTAGCACCATGGGGTCTGACCTCTCAAACTCAATGAGGATTTTGAATGGCTTTTGGTTAGATGCCTGAAATAAGTTCTATGGTTAACACAAGCTTAGGAGATAATATTTTGTTGTGCGACATAAAACAAGTCACTAAATACCCCCACTTTTAATTTTGATATTTTTACGTATCCTTAAAAAGCTGTTGCTAACAACTGTCCAAATGAGACTACAGTGGTAGTCAGGGATATTAAATAAAAACTCTCTTATTAGTCCTCATAATAGCCTCTAGTCGTGTTTTTCAGAGCTCATGCAAACTCTTGTAGATTGTATATTAGGCAAACAAAAGAATATTTGGCTATGGTTTGGTTTGAAGCATAACTGTGATGCTGAAGTCATGTGACCGTGTTGTAGCATACCGCTATAGCTTAACGCTAGCTTTTTACTTCTGTCGGCTGCACTGACGCTTCAGACATCATAAAAGTGGTGTTAATTTGTGAAGATTATCCAACTGAAGAAACAGTGTAAGCATCAGAAACCTTTCCACAGAGCTTAGTTCCTGCAATGATCCAAAATTCAATGCAAAAATCCTATAGACACATTCTCAATAGACCCCATGGTGATGTAATTTCCAGGTTGGCCTAGAAAAATATGTAATTTCGTTTTTTCTCTCTATCTGACCTATTCCAAAATGTGAGTGTCAAGAAAGACATCTAGAGTACTAACATAAAAGTTTAAAGTACACCCTTTCAGCATGTGCAAATTGCTGTAAGTTATACAAAATGGAATGAATCATGAGTCAGAAGTTCAAAAGATATATTCAATTTTGCCAGAGTTACAGGAAATGTAACTGAATTTGCAGTGCTGCCACCCTATTGGCTGTGGCTTAAAAGAGATGGTAAAGAGCCGCAGTATCAAGTTCTCGCCCAAAACACCTGCCCATCCCAATCAGATCAGAGCAGCTTTCAATCATCATAACACACCTCTATTTTATGCCTTCAAATCCATCTGTCCATCCATCCACTTTCTTCTGCTTCTATCCGGGGCAGGGTCGCGGCTTTTAAACCAAATTACTCCTTGAAATGACCACTTTTACAACAGCATGATAAGAACAACCTAAAATTAGTTTTTAGATTTGTTCACTTCATGTTCGCAAACAACGAGGTGACAGAGTTTATGACCTAAACTGCCAACAGCCACCAGGGGGCAATACTAGACTCGTCTTTCCTCAAAAACAACCCCATAAATTGTTTGTACAGGCAGTAAATACGACCCATATTTACATTTTAGACTGTGCTCTGCCGTCATTCATAATAATGCATCGCACTTTCACCCAGGAGAACGGGTCTCGTGTCACATGTGAGAACTAAAAGTAAACAACATCAGGAACAGCCGTTGTGTGCATCACATTTCTACGTATCTACGGAACTACACTTCCAGCATTAACTTGCACTTATTTACTTTTTTAAACTGTCTGTTATAACGCCTTGTCAGGAAGTTCTTTTGCCCTAAACCTAGTTCAGATGTTTTGTAGGCTAAATTCAAACCTCACGTTTTTTAAAATTTTTTTTACAATGTGTATGTACTGTATAATGACGTGTGAGCTATCTTTAGAGTGATCTTCTCCGCTCTGAACAGCGAACCACAAAACAAACTCACATATGGGTCATTTTGACAAATGCTAATATGTGTGGTTATGGTTGGTATTGACAAACAACATATTCTGCTGTTTAGGCTTGAGATCTTGTTGGGCCATCTAGATGTTTTGACCATCCTTATAAAAAGTCCACAGTACCTGTGTACCTGTGCTAACAGCTCTGTGAGGGTCTGCATCACAGCTTTGAGCTACATGCTCGCATTAACAATGCTAACATGCTAATGAAATGACATATGAAAATGGCATACATACTAGAGGGAGCACATTATTTTTTAATGAACCATACCATTACAATCCTACTGTCAAGCTCTGCATGTTGTGCTGTAAAACTGTGTTTTTCCTCTGCTCACTGTCATCCCTCTGGCCTCTCCCAAAGGACCACTATGACTGGGGCCTCCGAGCCATAAAGTCAGTCCTGGTGGTGGCAGGCTCTCTAAAGAGAGGAGACCCATCCCGAGCGGAGGACCAGGTGCTGATGCGAGCTCTGAGAGACTTCAACATTCCCAAGATTGTGACCGATGACATGCCTGTGTTCATGGGGCTGATAGGAGACCTCTTTCCTGCTCTGGATGTGCCCAGGAAGAGAGACCTTGACTTTGAGAAGCATGTGAAGGATTCCATTTTGGACTTGAAGTTACAGGCTGAGGACAATTTTGTCCTCAAGGTAAGTTAAACATGATTCCCAAACAGCCTCCTGACACGCTTGTCTCCTGCAGGTTATCAAATTGTGTTTTGATTATAACTCCAAAAAATGTAGGCGTCACAAGCATTGGGAAAGATGAAAGCAAACACAATCACAAGTTGTCTGTGAAGCAGGAGCAAAGTCCCCAAATGGGGGTTACATCTTCAACAATTTAGACAGATATTACAGTTGTAGCACTTTCATTTAGATTTATCGTAGTTCTTTCCAAAAGCTATTTACTTCACGTCATAATGTTCCGCTGGGAAATACACATTAGTGTCAAACAAGTCTGCAGGATCTGGATGAATCGGGCAAATATTGCAGTAAGCCAACATTTGGCTGCGATGAGAGTTCAGGTGCCCGAGCTGCTGAACTAATTCTAGTCATTATATTACATACAGATACACACACACACACACACATTCACGGCGTTATATGTCAGAGACAGATGAACGCAGGACCAGGGGAAATAAGTGCAATCTGCCTCAGGTCAAAAAGACACAGGAACCACATAATAACACTCCATCAATGGAGGCCGGCGCTGCACCATGCCACTTAACCCTGACATTGTGAGAGACAGCCACAGAAATAAACAAAGAGGAGGAGAAACACAGCGAGCGAGAGAGTGAGAATGGCGGAGCGGTCAATAACAACCATCCGCCCCCAGAGCCTGAACTTTTACTGTCTTTGTTTGCGCCGGCCAACCTTTTGATTTCAGACGAGGGGGAGCAGGGGAGGTGAGAGGGACTGCATACCTTTAGTAGTTAGCCTGTGCTAGCATTAGTCCTCCCCACATCAAAGCAGTAATCAGCCGGGGCCTTTGAGAGT
>CAFUXE010000429.1:300491-358825 GCA_903364295.1 Serranus cabrilla | reverse complement strand
CTGTCTCTGCTACACACTCTGCGGTGTCACCTCACATTCCTGAATCGACAGAAAACGTTACACTGCAAGTAATGGAAAAAGTGCGAGTGTGTTATTTTACTTTGAGGGGCAGCATTAACGTGTATCACAAAAAGAGAAGAAGAAGAAAATCTTTACTTTACTCTCATTGGGTTTTTGAACACAATGCGGTCACAGAGGATCAACGGAAGCTAGCTAGCCATGGCGGAACGATGCCAATTCATGGAAAATTAAGAGAAGCAAAAGATCCACATGAGAAAATGCGCCACAGCATCTCCACCTGCATGAAGGTTGTGTCCAAACTACAACCAGATACTTTGATTCTTTCTCAGTGCGTATATGCCACAGAGATGAACACCATGTCTCATACAGATTACCATTTAATTGACGTTTGAATATTTATTAAATGAATATAAAGTAATGAAACGGACAGCTTTGCTATTCACTGGCTCGCTGCCTTTTTCCTCGCCAAAGACCCGGCTCTGTGTCACTGCAGCAGGGCAGTAAATACAGATGGTAACCCCCCGGAGGTCCTCGCTGACCTGCAAGCTCTGGTGAGCTCTGGGCGTTGTTAATCCACTTGATTAAGGTGGCTTCAACCTCAGTTGTTTGTGTAAAATAACCAGGGTGCTTTAACCCTCAGCGCTGGTGTGTGTGTGTACAAAAAATTCCAAAACAATCATAGTTTAAATTATTTTTCATGTGTGACAAAACCAAAAATGTATACTGTTAGCTACAGTGACCAAACATCCTCTTTTGCCCAGACATGTCCACTATTTACGTCCTGTCCGGGGTGTCCAGGTTTTCTTTTATATATTCATGAAAATGTCCGGTTTTCACTGTTTTTCATGGGACCATTAAGCGTGTACTTAAATTGACTGGCGCTTTGCACAGAATACTACGGTACTTTGTTCCGTGACCCTAATTCCAGAGAGGCTGCCTTGCAGGCGGCTCTGCAACACGCACACACACACACACACACATACACAGGGAGCAAAGCAGACAGTGGTACAACATTACACACAAAATGCTGAAGCGAAAGTGCAGCTTCACAGATGAACTGCAAAACAATAATTCCAGTGTACCGTCCTGGTTGGGACAAGTGGGAGGCTGAGTGCACCGTGTGCAAAGGGGGTATGCATGTTTCAGTGAGAAATAAAGGTGCTGGAGGTCTCAAAGCTCATATGGACCCCAAAAACACAAAAAAAGCTGTGCGAGGTGAGAGTTCTTCTGCAAAATTGACTCAGTTCTTTGTGACACTGTTTTATTATTTACGTTGTTACGAGAATTAAGTTATTAAGAGATATTTTTTTGAAGCTGGATTTTCTAACACAGAAGAGGTCATATTTAGAATATTATTTACTAATTTAATCTATTTATTTGAAAAGAGAGCTATTATTTTGTACATATTTTATATTATTGTATTACAGAAGTTATTTTTATACCATTTAGGCATAATAAAGCATCAAAATATGGTCACCCTGCTGCAGACCTTTGGATTTCTGTTAGCAAATGATTTAAACAGCAGCTGATCACTGTAACTGTGATCACTATGTATCTTTATATGTAGCTGGTTTCCACTGTAGCTTCACCAACAGTGTAAGATTGGATTATTGCCCTTTCACAATGTCTGATAGTACAGGCTTTCTTTTAATATACCACCAAGGATAGTTATGATTTTTGTTTTTACTGTTACTACTTATTTTGACTCAGAGCGAGTTATTGTTCACAAGTAGGTTTGGCAGCAAGGGAATGGGATTGTTTACTTTATATGGTATATAATATTTACTTTCACTACCCTCCCCCTCTTGTTTTATTTTGTAGGTTGCAAATCTTCTGGGAGAATTGAATTTGGGGAGATGGGGTTTTTATAGTATATCTGGGTCTTGGCACTTCATTTGGCACCCTCAGCCACTTTTTGTCTGAGAACTGGTGTATCTTACAACCTCTTTTTATTTAAGTTCTAGTTTAAGTACTCAAGTAGCATATCTATCAGTTTAGTACATGGTCAAAGAAAATTTTGTAAAAAGTAACTGTGCATTTATAAGTGTAAGGACTTTATGAAAGTCCTCTGTGTTATAAGAAGAGGAGCATTTTCACTGTGAGTTAGAGAGTTACCCCCAAGTTTTACTTTTTGTAAAGAACTTGGTCAATACATAGTATATATAGCTGCAGCTGAAAATGGCTGACTTCTTGGCGATGCCAAAATGGCTTTACTTGACAAAATAATCTATTCTATCTAGTAGCTTTAGGCCCTTTAGCATTTAATATGCTGGAATGAATAAATTGAAAAAGGTGAATGCCAAAGATTGACCCATCAGGACACTCATGACCAAATTAGACAGCATTTGCAGATTACTTCATCTTTTACACTTTTCAAAAGATCAGAGAAGAAGCCTTTGATCTGCTCTAGTGGTAATGACTATGGGAGGTACTTGAGATAGATTGGCTTTGGTCAAAGCTTCCCTCATTGAGCTGAATAAGATACTTTATGCACATTCTTCAGCCATGGTGACAGCCAACAATATCTTCTCCACCCCAATTTCCATTTCTAGAGGTTCCCACCAGGGCTGCTAATCTTTCAAGTATCCATCCATCCTTCCCTATTTCCAATCCAAAACATAGGAGCCTTGGATAGATTGAAAACATTACCTAACTCTTTACGAGATTGAATCTCCATAATCAGAATGGATACTGTGTTGTATACCAGTATGATATTCCTTCCTCCCTCAGTGGGGGGTAACCATAAGTCTCACATCTGATGGAGACCAATAGAAGAGAACCTTGCCCACCCTCATTAGTTACAAAACCTTGTTTATTCTGCTTTGCCTCCTAAACTTGTTAAATGTCAGCTTGGCCCAATTATGTCCGTTTTACTGCCATCATGGCAGTTAATAGGAAGCTCATTTGCTCTCATGACCAGGAGCCCATATACTCTTTTCCGTACATGTATTGGAATTACCCACACATATTGTATTTCTGGAAAATGATATAGACAACAGCATTTGACCTACTTGATATGAAAGTCAATGATATCTATTATTTAGACAGCTTTTGATGGTCTGTAAGTGACAAAAAAATGGTAGCCCTTTATTAGCAGTCTCCTCATTCTGACCTTGCAGCAGCAGAAAGAGCCTTGTGTTGGATGCAGTCACAAGTGTTTGACTGAAAGGCCAGCATCTATAGTAGATGTATAACAAGGTTGTGTGTGTGTCATTAATAGAGGAGGGATCATAAATGTACCAGTTGGTTCCTTAGTATTCTACGTTGTGCTCCTACACATTTGGCTGATTCAAAGATCAGAAGACTCTGTAAAACATATCATGGAAAGGTTACAAACCAGCTATTCCTCTCTCTTTTGATCTTTACATGAATGCTCAATTAACTCTTTTCCCTGCTTCAATAAAATGAAATGTGAAAAATAAATACATAAAAACAAGTTATCAAAAATAAAAGCAGCAGATGCAGCGATGTCCTGATTTTTTTTATTAGACCCTACCATGTCTTTTAAACTCCTTGCTGTCAATCTGTAGCCTCATCAGGGTTCTTCTCTCCATCATAATAAACCTTTAGAAAAGTATGGGAACCCAAATTGTGCAAATTTTCTACAAAATAAGTAATAATATTCATAAACAAAGACAACGGGTGAAATATACTCTGCATTTCATTTTACAGCATCGTTTTTTTCAGTGACTGATTACTTGATTTCATAGTCCCATTACTGAGCACAAAGTGCTCCATGTACATACTGGTTGTATACAATGTGTACTATGTATTGATCTTTATACTGTAGTGCCCCTACTCTAGGTCTCTAGTTTGTGGTTGTAAAGTTGTATGAGGTTGTGATTATCCTAGAGGTCACAACAGATCATTTTATACAGTGATGTCACATTTTAAAACATATAGCCTAACTTCTAGACAAGATATGACATGGTTGGTCAACATTTCTTAGGTCTAGTTTCCTCTGGTATCAATGTCTTCACTGTGGTATTAAAGACAGAAAGTCAGCCGAGGACACTGGCGTCCTCAAGGAGTTGACAAGTCACACACCGAAATAATGTTCTGAACAGTGTAACAGAGGCTGCGGTCAGTCTGACAAGTACATTTACAACACATGAAGTTCTTAGAGATTGGAGGACATATTTGCCAAATTATTAAGTCTGATACACCAACCATTGTGAGAAAATAATTTTTTTCATGAACAATAGCTGACAATTCCTGGTATTTGCATTTTATCCGGTTATATAATACAGTAGTATGGCATTTAAATTACATTCATATTTTTGTCTGAAATTCTTTAGGCATTTTTGTCCTTTATTTCAATGTGAAAGTGGAGAAAGACAGGAAATCTGTGGAAAGAAAGTACTGTTACTATTTCACCACCATCCATGATGTCATCTTAGCAGCTGTTCCGTTTCCTCTGTGTATGACTTTGCGAGGTGTTTTTTTTTATTGTGCATGCTGACTTTTCTGCGGTGAACACACTACAGACTTACTAGTGTTTAGTATGAAAGTGAGACACATCAATGTCTTGTTTTTGTCGTCCATCAGAGACCTGTGTGTGACTGGCTGTCCCTGCGTTCACATCTATAGTTAATCTTATTACTCTGGCCTGATGATAACAAATGACATCATGACATTAAATTAAACCAAATGGTAATTTCCAAATCAAATTAGTAACATTTCATAATAGACAGCATGCAAAATTGTCATTTCTCTTCTTCATTGTCCTATAACACATTTCATTGTCTGTATGTATTTATTTTACATCTTTTTTTACCCTTCTTCTTGTTTTTGTTATTATTGCTGTTATTGTTTTATTTCTTTGATCATTTCATAATGTCTTTTTCATTGATTATTGGTGAACACATTTTGTGTTCAGTAATAAATTACACACATTTTACAAACACCGACTACTAGTCCCCATGATAAGTATCCTGATCTTTATGGTGTAGAAAGGTGGAGTGGCACTTTAAGTGTGCAAACCCAGAATAATGAGGGTGCTGATATCTGTCCTTCCAGAAGACCACCGCTGTCATTTATTATAGTGTGTGAACAGTGTAGTAAGCTGCAGCGCTGCACTGCATCATACCACCCTGTCATTCTGCATCACTTTATATTCACCATAAACACAACATTAAGAAAGAGATGCAGTCGGCTGAGTGGTTCAGTGTAGTGGTCCATGAAGTGCGACATTATCCTGTAAAAGGGTCAGTGTTTATGTGCATACCCTGTCATCAATGTCCCCTACATGATGTAAACAAAGCATAATATCATATTTTTCATTCTGTCTGTGTGGTAGGTGGTGCAGCTGGAGGAGCTGCTGGCGGTGCGTCACTCTGTGTTTGTGATCGGAAATGCAGGCACTGGAAAGAGTCAGGTGATGAGGTCCCTCCAAAGGACCTATCAAAACATGAAGCGCAGACCTGTGTGGGCGGACCTTAACCCCAAGGCCGTGACAAATGATGAGCTTTTTGGTATTATCAACCCAGCAACCAGAGAGTGGAAAGACGGTGAGTCCCGAGTCCAGAGCCGGTGTTTGATCAGTCCGAGTGTTTCCTGACCTGAGTCACACTTCTTCTTCCTTCAGGTCTGTTCTCCAATATCATGCGTGAACTGGCCAATGTCAGTCACAGTGGACCCAAGTGGATTGTTTTGGATGGAGACATTGACCCGATGTGGATTGAGTCACTCAACACAGTCATGGATGACAACAAGGTGTGAGCGAGCTCAGTGTGTGTGTGCAAACGAGTCTTTTATTCATGATCACGATGACTAAGGTCACACATTTTCACTGTTTATTAGTAAATCAGCATTCAGACATGAATAGGAAGATGTGGTTGACTCATCACTGATGCAACAGAGTAGTGAACTCTTTGAGAGAAATAATGATATGTGAAAATAACTGAGGGAAGCAGGTGACATGATCCAGACTAAGACTGTGTAAAAGTCATACCTACGTTCATGGTGTGTAAATACGCTGTCTGCTCCTGTTAGGTGCTGACTCTGGCCAGTAATGAGCGGATCCCTCTGAACCCCACCATGAGGTTGGTGTTTGAGATCAGCCATCTTCGCACTGCTACCCCTGCCACAGTATCTAGAGCAGGTATGCCTTTCTTTTCTCATCTTTTTATTTGGGCTTTTATGACAATATTGTGGCTGTATTTTTGTATTATTTTCAAATGTCTCTAGCAAGCAGCAAGCCAAGATTGCCAACTTTTCAGTGACTTAGCACCAAATTGTTCACCTTTAGTTTGTTCAGCTTGTAATTCATCATAAAACTACAGATTGTGTTGTGTTTTGGCAAATAATGGAGCAGTGATTTATTGGCTTCTTTCTGCATTGTATTTGGTGTTGAGGGGTTGATAGAGACGATAGAGAGAAAACAAAATAACATATTTTATTAGGCAGACCCAGGATAGCATCACCATGAGGTCTATTGAGAATCGGCCTATGGGATTTTTGATCATTGCAGAAAATAAGCCCTGTGGCAAACACGTCTCTGATCCTACGCATTTTATTCAGCAGGATAATCTTCACAAATGAACACCACTTTTATGATGTTTGAAGTGTTAATGCAGCCAACAAATATAAAAATCTAATGTTATGCTATAGCGGACTACACCACAGTTGCATGACTTCAACACCATTATTCTTAAGACAGTCTTCGACAAGCTAACCAATGGTTTTGAGAAGCTAGCCAAACAGTAGCCATATTAATTGTTGATTAACCTTATCTACAGTCTACAAGACTTTGCAAGAGCACTGAAAAACACAACAAGAGGCTGTAAGATTGACTAATAGAGAGAGTTGCTGTCCGTCTGCAACAACCACTATAATATCATATAGCAACTTGTTAGCAACTGTCTTTTTTAATGACACTTAAAAACTTCATTTTATGTCGCACAACAAAACGCAAACATCTCTTGAGCTTTTGTTAACCACAGACCTCATTTCAGGCGTCTAACCACCAACTAATTCAAAGTCCTCATTGAGTTTGAGAGGTTAGACCCCATGGTGCTAAAATAATAACTTACTTCCTGGTTTAAGAAGTGATTTCTACATGGTTGACCAGGTACACACACAAGGGGTTAACCCCTTGTGTGTGTACCTGTTTTGCAGATAATCAACTAATGTGTCTTATTCCATGATTTTTTTTCCAGGCATCCTGTACATAAACCCAGCAGATCTCGGCTGGAACCCGCCGGTGTCGAGCTGGATTGACAGAAGGGAAGTCCAATCAGAGAAGGCCAACCTGACCATACTGTTTGACAAGTACCTCCCCTCATGCCTGGATGGCATCAGATCGAGGTAACACAGCTCCTTAGCAGCTCTGTGTCACTATGAACTGACATTCTCACAGTCATGTCCAGTTGACGCGGATGTTGGGATGTGACATACCATGGGGAGGGCAAAGAGGGACTGACTCAGAAGAACTGGATGCCATCCTGCATTCTATTGTACAACACCTCCATCACCACTCCTATTGGAGCAGACAACGAAAACAGGAAGCAGAGGAGGAATAATTTGTCTTAACTTTGAGGCCAAAAATGCAGAAAATGCACCACTGTACAGTCCCATAAGGCTACAACAACAAACATCATGAATTTAATTTGTGTCTGTGTGTGTCTTTGCTCAGGTTTAAGAAGATCATCCCTATCCCTGAGCAGAGCATGGTCCAGATGCTGTGCTACCTACTGGAATGTCTGCTGACTCCAGAAAACACCCCGCCAGACTGCGCCAAAGACCTTTATGAGCTCTATTTTGTCTTTGCTACCGTCTGGGCCTTTGGGGGAGCCATGTTCCAGGATCAGGTACTTAGAGGCCCTTACTAAGTGGTCGCATAAAAAGAGAAAAGAATAGGACACAAATGAAACAGCTGAATGATTTTCCTTTCTCCTTCCTGAAAGAGTTTTTTTTTTCTTTTGCAATTGTATCATGGCTATTCCTTGGTAGTATTATTATTATGCAACTTTTGTCTCTATTTATAAAAAGTCATTTGAAAGTTATTTTCAGTTGAAGAAATGGCAGGTTTTTTGAAAAGGGCTGAGATCTCCATCTGGAAATGAAGTGGACTCCATTCCCGCTCAACAACACACAGGCTTTCTGAATTTAAATCAGCAGGAGAGCCGTGGCGAGCAGTTGCTAAGCAATCCAGTTAGCGCTGTACAGTAAGCGCGTCCATCTAAGTTATGGGATAAAACTGCTCTCCCTTTGGTACAAATGTACTCCACTTTATTTTCCCATCACAGATGCATTTAAATGCTAAGTGGTTTTATTGACTGGAGAGTTGGTAGTGAATAGAGGAGACAGGTACCAAGGGGTAGGGAGGAAGGCGAGGAAGGCGAGGCGAGGAAAGGCAGCAGGTGACGAGGCTACTTCACTGTCTGAATCAGACAGATGGATAGATAGGCCTGCCATCTCTCATTTTCTACCCTTCAGCTGCTGTGGCTGTATCTCGCTGTTGTTGTATTTATCTGTCCTCTGGTGTAAATCAAACGCACAGATCCAAAGCTACTGTATGGGGGAGAAAAAAGCAGAGAGGAAGTCATTTTAGAGTATTGACCGCTCGCCTACCCTCTGTGTCTCTGCGTGTGTGCTCCGTGTGAGTGTAGCTGGTCGACTACAGAGTGGAGTTCAGCAAGTGGTGGGTGGCTGAGTTCAAAACCATCAAGTTCCCATCCCAGGGCACCGTGTTTGATTACTACATCGACCCAGAGAGCAAGAAGTTTGAACCCTGGTCAAAGATGGTGCCTAAGTTTGAGATGGATCCAGACACGCCTCTTCAGGTACATCAGGTTTTCATCGTATTCAGACTAACACACATTTATCTACTGGACTTGTTCTGAAATGACAATTTTGATTGGAAATATATTTTTTATTAGTTTAAAGCTGCACTAATAACTACTGTTTTATTATGACGGTTTTATCAAATGACTATATACATTATAATGCTCGCAGTAAAAGGCAGCAACAGTATGTTCCTCAGAGTTGATGAAGACCAAAATATTTCTGCATTTTATGTCTTTGTTAGTTGAAAGTCTTTGACATAGATCTGGAAACATGGTCTTGTTCACATTTTAACGACAAATAATCATTAGCTGGATCCATGTAGCGTATTAACATCTTTAAGAGGGATTGTATGATTTTTAATATATACACACTGTATGTATTTCGAGGGCTGGGTGTAAAAAATCGAAAAAAAGAGATTAAAATAAATTTTGATCTTCATATAAATATATAAATATATGTATATTCCCTCATCTGTGTGAAGCCTTTCTTCCCATAGAGGATCTTTAACCCTGTTAGTCTCGCGGTGCTCCTCTTAATGTACAAATTGTTATTTTTAAAAATGCAGAGGGTTCCTTGTACAATTTCCAGCATTCATTCTCTAAAAAATCTAACAAATCTAATTGGATATCAATTTAAATCGAATGGAATCAGGACCTTGTGAATTCCAATTGGATCAATATAAAAACCTGTAGCGATACTCAGTTCAGTGTTTTTCTGTATGCAGGCGTGTGTGGTCCACACTACAGAGACCATTCGAGTTCGTTACTTCATGGACCGCCTGCTGGAACATCGTCGGCCCGTCATGCTGGTTGGGAACGCTGGGACGGGGAAGTCTGTTCTGGTCGGGGAGAAACTGGGATTGTTGGATGCAGAGAAATACATCATTAAAAATGTCCCCTTTAACTACTACACCACGTCTGCTATGCTCCAAGGTAGGAACTGCATGGAAAATGTTTGTTTCTCACTGGCTTTCAGGTCTGCGTTAAAGTACGTCTTATGTTCTCTTCCAGTTCAAATCAAATGGTGTCTAACTCCTACCACAAAACCATGTATTCAACTATACCTCTCATTCCTCTGCTGTGTGCTCCTCTTACACAGCTGTGTTGGAAAAACCCCTTGAGAAGAAAGCAGGGCGCAACTATGGACCTCCAGGCAGCAGAAGACTGATCTACTTCATAGACGACATGAATATGCCCGAGGTGGACGCATATGGAACAGTGCAACCTCACACACTCATACGCCAACACATGGACTACAACCACTGGTAGGGCTCTGTTATTCAAATGAAGCTATGCATTATAATATATACAGTATGTATGAGCAAACATGAGTACATGCCTCTGCAGGGTAATGAGGACGACATTATGCATCAACTTTGTCCATCGAGGTAATTTTCAGAAAATTCCAACTCAGATGTGGAATTGTTCCTCACTGTAAGGGCTTAACTGACGCACATTTTGTGTTAACACAGAAAAGGAGTATTCTGATAACAGAGTGCCTGCAGCTCATAGGTGTAATACCTTCATAATTCTACTGAAAATGTCTTCAGTATTCAGACAGATCCCTGCCTCAGAATCAATATGCTACAACTTTTATGAGTCAAAAGTCAAATGTGAATGCAGGGTTGTATGATTCCCCCTTAAAAGGATTGTGTTGCTCATCTCTCTGACACAGTGAGGCCATTCTGAACATGGTTCCACTGCGTCAGACGCAGGCTGACTGGCTTAGACACGGTCAGCCCATTAGAGATATGCTGGGAGGATTTCAGGTATGAAATTGAGAGGAAGGAGGATGCTGCTGAGCCACGCCAGCTTAAGTGGGAGCTGAGGCGTCCATATCTGGGAATGTACGTGTGTGTGTGTGTGTGTGTGTGTGTGTGTGCACGTGTGTGTGTGGTCAAGTGTTTGTGTGCATCAAGACTGTTAAATAATGACTTTTCCTGCATGTTTGTGTGTGTGTGCGCTCCCAGGTATGACCGTAATAAGCTGCTTTTGAAGGAAATACACAGCGTTCAATACGTGTCCTGCATGAACCCCACAGCTGGCAGCTTCACCATCAACCCACGACTGCAGGTACACACACTCACACAGAGCACGTCCTCACAGCACACTGTGTTCTTCTGGTTATGCAACACACTGCAGAGGTTACATGTGCACATGTTATCATAGACGCTTTTGCCTCCTGTTATTGCATTAGGAGACATTATGTTCTGCTCGTGTGTTTTGATACATTGTTTGTTTTCTGTTTGTTCATTCATCTGTTCGTTCATTCTTTCCTATTCCATTTTTGTATTTAAAAAAAAGAGAGTCAACTAGGACATGTCTCGAACAGTTCCTCACACGATCATAAAGTTTTCTCTGTTTATCAATTAATTAAATTAATAGGATTTCACAAACCTACCAATGCTGTTTAAAGGGTGGCAATGAGGAACATAGTACCAAGGTGCAAAGACGCTATTGAAAAGGAATTATTATGGAAATAAATCACATTTTGAGGGCCTAAACAGAGACAGAAACCCAACAAGAAGTCAAATTGTTGTAACTGGAGTATACAGTGTCCAATCTCCACCAGACCTCAACACATACACATCTCAGTTAAAACTCATAGTCACAGTGCCTCCAATTGGCAACGTTTCATGCTTTTCAAATCTGTTCATAACATCATCATAGCGCCACCTTCGGGAAACAGGAAGTAGGTCTTGTGGGACAATCAATCAATCACTGATTTCACATAAAATGTAGATTGTGTGACCCACCTTCATAATTTCATAAACCGGGGGGTATCATTGCACTCAGAGCAGAGGATTCCTTTTTCATTACTGATAGTTTGCCCCGCTGTCATGGAAATTTGTGAAGAACTGACGATCTGACAACAAGAGGACGGTCTTTCTGGTTTATTAAAAGTCTTGCAAGAGGACGATCAACCCTCACCACAGAGCGTTGTAGACTGAATGTCAAGAATCTGTTGTGATCCTCTTTTACATGATCACTGGTAGGTCATAAAACATTCACCCATCCATGGCCTCATGCCAGATTGGGATTTTGGCATCAGCGGAAGTTGTGACCATCATCAAAGGGAGTGATATAAGTAACCAAGACTAATTAAATTGCTGTGTTCCTAATAGCACCCTTGATGTGTAGGAAGTTGCGAGAGCTTGTAGCTTTAATTACTTAGTTTAATTACTTTTAGGTACCGGCAAAATCAAACATTTTTCCACAGCTCAGGGATCGTTTCTGTACCTACTGACCACTGAAACAACCTCTGAAGTGAACTGATGAGCACACACCCGACCTGTCATGCATATGATCTCATCATGGCCCAAGCCTTTGGCAGCCACTGTCCTCCAATTTATGTCTACATGACAGATTAGCAAGGAGTGCTGAACTACTGCAGACAGAAGGGTTTGATCAGGAACTGGATTATGAGTAAACAGTGTATACATCCAGTGCATACTCACGTAACATCATTGCAAATCAAACTTAAAGATCTCTTCTGTCACTGGTAGAAAAACCCACAAGGTGACCCTTGCTTTGACTGCATCATTAGTGAGGAACAGTATGATAAGTGTTGTCGTGTTGATGATGTCTCTCTCTCCATAGCGCCACTTCTCTGTCTTCGCCCTGTCCTTTCCTGGAGCCGAGGCCTTGAGCACCATCTACACCTCCATCCTGTCTCAGCACGTAAAAGGAGAGGGCTTCAACAACGCCCTGCAGAAGAGCTGCTCCACCCTGGTCCAGTTGGCTTTGGTCCTGCACCAGCGCATTTCCTCCACCTTCCTCCCCACTGCAGTCAAGTTCCACTACATCTTCAACATGCGAGACCTCTCCAACATATTCCAGGTGACACGTAGATAGAAACAATGCACAGACTGACATTCTTTAAGAGCGACCTTATACTATTAAATGTCTGAAGTTACCTTTAAAAAGTTTCTTTTCATATCACTCCTTTTGTAGTTAGATTGTCTCTACAGCTCCACATACCACATGGAAAGAGCCAGGCTTCTGTCACTAATTTCTCTTCTAAATTATTATTGATTTAAGAGCTGGGTTTTAAAAAACTAGAAATGAGTGTGAAATAAGTGTTACAGAAAATAGAATGGATTTGCACTTCCACGGGTGTTTGTGGTGATTTAATGTATTTTAATGAATATAATATCAGAGTGAGAAGGCTGACAGGGAAGAAGCTTTGCGGGCAATATTTCTGTCAAAATCCTCCCCAGTTTCATGGAGGGCAGGCTCTCTCATTTAACTCGCTCTGTTGTATAATTAATGCTTTAAACCACTCAGCTGTAGGACCTTCAGATTTCATATTTTCATACAAGAGTTTACAAAGGCAGCTCCGACCTTTTTCTATACCATTACATGATAAACCACTATACATAGTTAGTAGTAATATGCTAGTTTATATTCACCTTTTTAATGCTGCACTAATCCATTTCAGACTGCCATGGATCAAATTACTGTGTGTAAGAAGTTCAAATGCTTACTTCATAATGGCACTTGAAGAAAAATTAAGTGATTACACTCAAGCATGGATAAGTCTGTTTCTATCCATTAGTTTTTAGGCACATTTTCAGATTCTGTGCTCATAAACCCAGAGATTAAATTCCAAATACGAAAATTCCAAACCAAAGTGTGAAGGTAGAAGAGTTGGTATATGAATAAAAACAAAATATAACAAAGTCTCAAACTGTCCCAATTGTGAAATAATACATCTCGTAAATGATTACATTATAAATGAGCTTACATTTCATTAAGATATAGGTTTATATACCGTGCATTCAACTGATAGACACACATACTCATCTGAGTTTGTCCCTGTCTTTATTTTTGTCTCCCCAGATGGAAATTTTACTAGTCAGTCCACACATGACACCAGAAAGCATAAAATCCTATCACTGCTTTGTTCCGTTATAACCTGTCTTACAACTATGATTTCATCTTCTCACTGTGTGTGTGTGAGTGTGTGTGTGTTTGCATTGTGTGCTCTTTCACAGTTCTACATTGACGACTTTATCAGACATTAATGTTTGCTTTAATCACAGTTGCATTTTTTTGAAAGCGATAGTGGTTAGTAGTTATTGAAGTGGGTTTGTGACGGGTACTTACCCACAGTGAATGGATTACCTGCAGTGGATGATGGTCTGAGAACCAGACGTGTGGTCCAAGCAGGAAACAGACTGCAGACATGGACTGTACTAAAACATCTTTTAACCACCTAAACAAAGGCCCACCATAAAAAAGCTATACTTGTTTATGTGTAAGCTATTTTTTACGATATGTCCACAGAGTGGGACCAGGATCTGTTCGATTCTGACCAAAACAGCTGATCTGCCATGCTTATGCATAAGAACATGGAAGTTCTACGGTTGAAAAAAAGTAGTGCCAAATGAAACGGTTGTGGACAGCAACAAAAATCAGTGGATATATTCTACACATAGCATGGAACCCAGGGTGGAAGCACCCAGGGTGGAAGCCCTTAACTTACAACCTTGATATGAATTAAGTTACAACTCCACTGAAATATAAAAACCGCCGCTGTGTGTGAAACAATGAGGGGACTGAAACCATTGTCAAGTTAATACATGCAATATTTCCATCCCATTTCCCACATTGTTTTTGGGGATTTGACTGGAGCTCTTTTTCAGTCATCTCATTGTGTCTACATCTCCTGCAATGGTTTAGTGGCATCCAAGAACTGCGGTTCATGAGATCGGAAAAAAATGACGATATTTTTTACTTTTCCCTGAAAAAAAGATCCTACAGAAATATGACCTCTGGGGAGATCTAGGATGCCCCTCACTGCTCCTCAAGTTTTACACATTTTAAAGTGAAATGCTTCAATCTGGTGCACTTCAAGAGCAAATCCTCCCACACTCAGCGGATGTCCCTGACCCACCAAGTTAAATCCCCCAGGGCGGCCTCTCTGCAAGCCATCTGTAGAGAAGTGTAAAAACATAATATGATGGGCCGACATAGACTGTGGGTAATTAATGGTAAGCACTCATAATGAGGAGTATGCAAGTCTTCCTTTTTTATTAAGCAGCATGATGTGTTTAAGTTAATTTGCCTGACTTGACATTGCACAGCCTGCAATGTGACTATTACGCATGCATACATTGCAATTTTGATACTGAAACTATATTTTGCAGCTCTACTGAAAATTAGCTCCACAAGCACCAACTACTCCTATTTCAAGGTAGTGGATGGTCAAAGGATCACCAAGGTTTTTCATGGCAATCCATCTAACAGTTGCTTAGTTTTTAAAATCAAAATCTCAAAGTTTTGCCACCATAAAGTTGCCGCTTTGTTAACACGTAAAGTGACAGAAGAAGTTGTTTGAAGGATGAAGGAAGATATTATGAGTGAGAAGTTAAAAACGCAGCGTACTTTGACACCTCATTGCACGTTACCAATCGCTGCATAATGTGGGTGTTAATGTCAAAAGTCTTTAAGGATTTAGACACAGTTAGACCGTCACACCACCACTTAGCTTATAGAGGCCTTCATGATGTCATTTCACAGTCTCATGTTTTTATTAGCCATATGTCCTGTATCACTCCTGGGTTTAGCCTAATCCATGAGTGGTTGCAGATTTGAGCCTCGTGAACTTGAGATTTAGCCTAATTACCATTGTAAAGCTCAAGCTCTGATGACCCCAGAGTTACCTTTCTGACCCTTGATCAAGCACCATGGTGCAACTGGAAGTTTGGCCACACCATAACACTCCTTGAGTTCGTTTGAAGTTTTTCTACCTAACTTATTCAGCTCCCAGCTCTAAAACCTTAGGACAGCTGGGAAGAGGTGAGCAGCCTCGCAGCTCACAGCTCTGCCTCAGATGTAACTCCCCCACCGCACTTCTGTGCTTTTGCACCTTCAGAAGTGGGAAATTATTGGCGAGACAGAACAAACGCTTCCTCTAATTTCGAGCACGAGGGCCTAAATGATTGTCACTCAGTGTTTTCTGGCTTGACGCGTCAGATGTTTGCCTCGGCTAAAATAATTGGAGAACTTTTTGTGATTCACTTTGTTTTCTCAAACTTTGGAAGTTGGATATGTAGCCAATGGCAACTGTCTCATTATGATCAACTCTAATGAGCCAGAGCTCAGAGACTCAGTGTGAGCTCCCAGCTCCCTTTGCAAAGGTGTTTAGAAATGAGAAAAAAAGGAGCGCGTCTAGACAACACTCAATGTTGCATCTTTACAAGAGTATTGTTGCTGTTATTTGCTGACAAAATTCTCTCCAGGTTTTTGTTGAATAGTAAGTAGGAGCAATTGTCAGCAAATTTTTTTTTTCCCCCTCTTTTAACACCTCTGTACCGTTGACAAGGAATTATGTACAAGGTTGTCCATCCATCTGAATGTGTATCTCAAGGACACCTGGAGGGAATTTCTTCCTTCTTTTATCTCAAGGATGAAATGATTAGTAATCAAGGTCACTGTGACCTCACAAAATACATTTTTAGCCAAGAAAGCATGCACCAAATACGACAAAAACGTCAAATAGGTTGAAATGATGGAGTGATGATATTTTATATTTACAAGTCAACTTCACTGTGATATGATGTTGCAAAAGCACTTCTCTGTCCATTATTTGATGCTATAACTCAGAAACAGAATGAGAGGCATTTGATCGGATACTAATCAGGGAATGATCCACACTTTAGAATCTTTGCAGCAGCATCCATATTTGAAGCATCTACTGTCATGGCTACACATGAGTCTGGACAGACAACTTGATTGGATGACGGGGGCATACAACTGCAAGGCGATTATACTAGTTCTCCACTTCTTTCTGCACTTACCACTAACTTTGTTGAAGTACTTCCTTCTTCATACCCTCTGTTACATTGAGGAGATTATTATGCCCTGTGGATGTTAAATTAGACACACTATAAGTGAAGTATAGTAGCCAAATTCCACTTAAAGGGCAAGACAAAGAGTTTGGCATCCGACTGGGAGCACTGTCAAAGAGCTCTGTTTGCCAGTGTTCATTCTCTGCCATGACCAGCAGGCATATCCGAGGGCCTGTCTTCCCCATGTCAGCCTAAATGAGCTCCTCGAAGCTCAAGAGGCGAGGGAGGAAATGGGGGGAAGATGGACATATAGCGAAAGAGGAGGACAGAGACAAGGGAAAAAGAAAGAAAGAAAGAAAGGGAGGAGGACAGAAAGAAAGAAAGAGAGTACATGAAACCTGTGGTGCAGAGAGACTCTGAAGCCAAACTGTACTGACTGCACAATATGTCTGTATGATGTTCCATGGATAGTCAGCTGGGTGCATTTGTTAGCAGTGGAAGCATTGTTTGGGGCTCAGAGCATCTGTCAGGCTACAAAAAAAAAGCGTGCCCACTGCAGACAGCCCCACAGACAGACAGATACATGCCGACACCCAGAACTCTCTAATCCCTCTCCTCTGAGTTGAACAAAGCAATGAAAGATCAGGGACAGGGAGGATGAGATAGTCTGCCAAAGTCAGCTGGATAGAAGGAAAACAAAGTTCTCTCTCCCTCTGAGTTTGTGCCGTTTGTTCCTATGGTACACGGAACAGCTAAGCCTGCGAGTATGACTGTTATATAGACTTGCCATATGGTGTTTTGTTTTGCTCAGGCACACTTTTACACAATAAGTATGGGGTGTCATGATTGACACAATTAAGCAATGAAATGGAGTAGAAAAAGACAGATATGTTAAAAGTCAAAGGATTACAGCATTCACACATACTTTAAAAAACATCTTGACTTTTGTAGAGCAAGAGCAGCAGCTTTAATTCTGGCTCAGTTTGAATCCTCAGTACACACATCCATGCAGATATTCACACACACGGGCACACCACCCATCTGCACCATTACACAGTGGATTTAACAGCCAATTGTCACATTCAGCGGTCTCAGATATGAAGGCAGATCAGATTCAGCTGGCTTTACCCCCAGAGATGGTTCTGTTGATTGGAATAACTTTTGGGGCTGGAAACACACAACATCTGCTTACCTCTGCCTCTGCCTCCTGGGTGACAGTGCACAGAGGGGGAACAAACAGTGCCTGGGCTCCTCTTTGTCCCTGTCCTCATCCTATACGGCACCTGTTATGTGAGACACCTAGATTGCAGAGTTCTGCCTGACTGCGTAATGAAAAGCCCTGTGGGAAAGCCAACACGTCACACAGGCCTGCTCTAGAGACATCCACTAAACACTCATCTGCTCATTGTAATGATTTTCTCTTATAATTCTTGTTTTTCACAGAGAACGAACAGAAGTATGAATTACAAACAGAAATGCACATGTGTTTTCAGCCATGCTAGCTGTGTGGCTCTATAGGCATGAATGTTGGTTAGTCTGTCAGATCACCACTTTGGTCCACCAGTAAAATATCCTTAATGGTGTTTCATCAGAGGTCAGGATACAGAGTGAACATCTAGTAATCTAGTAATAGTCCTGACCTATGGTCCTGACACTGCACCCCTGACCGCTCCTGATGAGCAGGTTGTGCCTCGCATGGTGTCTCTGCTATCAATATTGGATGAGCGTGTGAATGGATGTAAGTGTTAGATACAGCTGAGTGATCGATAAACTAGAGAAGCAACAAGATCTCCAACCTAAACGACAGAATAGACCGTTTGTCAATACCACCCATAACGACACAGATGAGGCTTTGTCAAAAGCAGCTTGCAAGACAGCAGAGCGTTCTAAAAACAGCACACACTTCATTATACAGACACGTATGGTTCACAATTGTAAAACAGTTTCTGTAAAATTAGGCTACAAAACCACTGACCTAGGTTTAGGGCAAAAAACTTCCTGGTAAGGTGATATAAAAGTAGTTTAAAAAGTAAATAAATGTATGCAAATACCGAAAGTAGTTATGAGGGTGACGTGAGCCACGGAAGTTACGTAAAAAACATAACTTAGGTAAAAAAAAATGGGATACACAAACCGTAAACCACAGTGGTCACATAAAAATGGAGGTTACGCAAAAAAAAAAAGTGATTCCCCAAACTTGAGCCACAGAAGTTATGTAAAAAACAGAAGTCACGTTTAAAGTGGTATATTTTTGTTTTCACATGGGACACAAACCCATGTGCTACTGGGTGAAAGTAATGTGGCATCTGCCATTTAAACTCCACATCGCCTTCAAAAACTACTACTACGTCAGCAATATGGTGGTAAAGGACAGTGTAAAACATAACTTGCCTGTACAAACAACCTATATTGAGGTTTTTTGCGGCGGGACCGGTCTGAGAGAAAAGCTATATAAATGTGGTTCATTTACCATTTAGTCCATTTATCTGGCACCATCATCAGGTCTTCCTGTCCAGTACTTTGGTTTATGATAATATATACAGCCATTACACCTGATAAGCTAATGCCATTCCCATCAACCTCAGCTTGTGTTTAGTGTCAATTAGCTCCTTGGTAAGTCATTGTAAGACCTGCTAAAAATCAACATGTTAACATGCTGACATTAGCATTTAGCTCAGCCTCACAGAGCTGCGAAAGGGGACTCTTCCTCTGCATGGTGCAGGACGGCTCCACTTACTTAGAACCTTTTTTTCCGTCCTTGTGCTGCTTCCTCAATGAAAGCTTATCCTATGTTAAACACACTATTAACCAGAGTTAATCTATAGTGAGCAGTTAGGTGAGATGTTTGATACTTGTTGCTCATTGCGATTTGGTGTGATCACTGGTATAGTTATTAGTTGCACAACTTTTAACGTGTATGACAGGCAAACACATTGCAAGATTGTTATCAGAAAGTACTATACTCGGGATGGAAACTTTTTTTATTCCATTGTGGGAATTTCCCAGCGCAGTGTTTAGAACCTAAAATTCATACCTATAACTAGGACAACACTTGTAGTGCCTTTATAGTTTATTGGAAGGGAATTTGGACACAGCCTTACTCTTGTTTGGAGAAACAAATTACATCACAATACAATTACATACAGAGTTTTCCTTGATTTTCATAAATCTTCCTCCAGCACCTTCCATTAGAGCATTTTTTTTGTGTGACACATCTACTTACAGTTTTCCCACTCAGTATCCATTGATTTACACACAGTGACTGTGCTGTAGTTCCCTCCTTGTTGTGGTAGAAATGGACCAAATCAGCCTCTGGAATGAAACTCTAAGCCTTCCTCTCTCCCCTCTATGCCCAGGGCTTTCTCTTCTGTACCGCCGAGTGCCTAAAAGCCCCTCTGGACCTGCTGAAAATCTATCTGCATGAGTCCAACCGGGTCTACAGAGACAAGCTAGTGGAGGAGCAGGACTTCCAGGCCTTTGATAAGCTGCAGGCGGACACAGTGAAAAAGTTCTACGAGGTGAGAGTTTTACAAAGTTCAACAGAGGAAGACAAGAACGAGAGGCTGGAGGATGGGGGGGTGGAGGGGGAAATCATTAGGCTGCCTGCTCTGTGTCTGGACCTGGACATCAGTGGCCAACACAGCGAGGAGAAAGAGGAGAGGAGAAAAAGGAACGCGGTGGGGGCAGGAGAGGGTCGGAGAGAATATTAATCAGTGGGGTATGGGGGTCTGGCTGTCAGGGTCTGCGCTGTCAGCCCGGCAAATTGGAAAACATTTTAATGGTTTTCTGTCCACTGCTTCCCTCACTCCCCACTCTGGCTCTATTGCATGCACACTAGTCATGCCACACTGAAAACCTGACAAGTATATGTGTACACACACCCACAGAAAAAGAAGGAGAGGATATGGAATAATACTAACCACTCCAGAATATATTATTCAGACTTGGCACCTTCTGTAAACTTTGCCCCTGTGCCACAGAGCAATATGCAGCATGTTTTCTTCCTATTTTTACATGCAAACAAGAAAGTCTTTGGAGACTGTTGGCCTGTAAGAAAGTGCATTTGATACCATGAGAATGACAACTGCACCAGAATATGATATAGATATGACTTTGTAAAAAAAAATCATTTATCACACCTACTGCAGCTTTATGCCAGTGAAAGTTTGCATCCTTAACAGGCACACATAATCTCTCCAGTGAAATATTCGGGGCCCAACAGTTGCCAGGGTGAAAAATGAACTAGGTCACCCTCTGCACAGCTGTGATATTCAACTGTGTCCCTGTCCACACTGTTTAAGCTTAACACTGATGCTTTGCTGACAGTGGTTGTGCGTGGGTCTGTATGTTTACCATTGCAATATGTGTGTGTCCCCGTCCATCCCTTAGGACATGGAGGAGACTCTGGAGCAGACCAGGGAGATGAATCTGTACTGCCACTTTGCCCGTGGGCTGGGGGAGGCCAGGTACATGGCTGCAGAGTCCTGGGGCAGCATCAGTAAAACCCTGCTGGAGGTGCTGGACAGCTACAATGAGGTCAACGCCACACTAAACCTGGTGCTGTTTGAGGACGCCATGGCTCACATGTGAGTGGAAGTTTAGGGACCTGGGGGTCTGTGTGGGAGAAGTAAAGAAACAGTAAAGGAAAAAGTGTTTTTGTCATTCCTTTTATAGTCTGTCAAGGAACTCAGCAGGCTTCCCAGGTATTTTAGGATTTACAGTTCTATTTTACAAACTGTCAAACGCAAGACAGGCAAATCTGTTAAACGTAATCCAGCCTGCATCATGACAGATAAAAAAAAAGAGCAGAGAACACCTTAGGTTTTGCTTCAGTCTAAAATGTAAACAACTGTTAAAGCAGCTAACATCCATTTTTTTCTCTTTAATTGCCCTTAAGCTGGAAAAATAACCCTAGTGCACAGTGTTTGACATT
Organism: Serranus cabrilla; assembly: GCA_903364295.1. Lineage (NCBI taxonomy): Eukaryota > Metazoa > Chordata > Actinopteri > Perciformes > Serranidae > Serranus > Serranus cabrilla. The sequence continues at coordinate 337,286 of CAFUXE010000429.1, read as the reverse complement.
TTCATTTATTTTGTATCAGCTTGTTCCCACTTTTTATTGAAGCTCTTTGATGTTTACTGGGTTAAATATTTAAGCTCAACACTCCCATGTTTTTTTTATTGTTGCACCATTCTATCAAATAGAAATAAATTGTGTCTTCCCTTTGATTTTGTCTGAAGTCAGACCACCTCTAAAATTCTCTATGAACACATAGATACATATTTGGTATGTGTAGAAGCTGTGGGATCTCCAGTAGAATTAAGTTGTGTGAGTCTGAATAGTGTTATGCTTCTCAGCATGGGTTTCTGCTAAAAACATCAATAAGACACACTGTTATGCTGGGTAACATGCTCCTTGTTGTATGAATGAGCTGGTGGCCGCTCAGTATGACAGCTGTAGAGCGAGATTATGATACTTGATGATTACTTATGATCAAATACTAGTTGAGAACTTTGCTGGCTCCCAAACATCAAACAAGTGCAACAACACAAGACATAGAAAGCCAGCTAATATTACTCACTAGTCCAACAGCAAGAAGTCCAGTTCTGTGTGCAGCCTTTACGTTCATGGAGCTCTCTAAAAGACAGCATGACATACATTACATTACATTGTTACTGCTTAACATAGTATGTTACCTCAAGGTGTTGCCTTTGTATCGCGTAACAGTGCTGACTTATGAACATTAAAACTGTATTATTTTTCATAATTCCATTATATTTATTTTTATGAGAAAAGTGCAGAAAGCAAGTGAATGTTTAATTGACGACCTGGAGACAGTTGAGTTGTCAGTTTGTACGTTAGCGATACAAGTCGTTGAATTAAAATTTGAAGAGCATAAGCAGAACGAGGCTGAATACTGAAGCAGCTGATGTGTCAATTTCTGAGCTATGAAAGCAAATGAAATATATAAATAAGTGTAAGCACAAAAAAAAAAATGTCCCTTGAAGTGTAATATATAAAGTAAGAGATGAAAGTTAAAAATTCAAGTTAAGGTGTTTGCAATGTAAATATATACACTGAAAGCAATGGAATTGACATTTGAAGGGTAAGGGCTCAAAGCATTTCAACTGTCAGCTGACATGTAAGAGATGAAAGCAGTTGAATTGTCAGCTGAAGTGCTAGTGAAAGATGAGGTGTGTAAGTCAGTGTGTAAGTGAAAGCTGTTGAGATGTCCATTGTAAGTGTATTGTTGTTTTGCTTCTGACAACAACTTCAAATGAAGCAGGATAAATGATAATGAAGTGAGTTCATTTTACCATGCACACAAGAGGAGCATTGATCCTGTAATATTTAATACATTTGGTGCTGGTACATCTGAATGGTGGAGGTGGTGCTGACAGGCTGTATACAAGCAGCGAGAGGAAAAACAGACGACCTGTGTTTGTTTGTCGAATGACTCAGAGATTGCCTTTACAAGCCTTTCCTCCCCCTAACTTTAATCTCACCCTTCCACTGCTTCCTTCCTCACACCCTTCCCTTCTCCCACTGTCTTCACCTCGACATGTAGCTGCCGCATAAACCGAATCCTGGAGTCTCCACGGGGGAATGCGCTGCTAGTCGGAGTGGGCGGCAGTGGCAAGCAGAGTCTGACCCGACTGGCTGCCTTCATCTCCAATCTGGAGGTTTTCCAGATCACCTTGAGAAAAGGATACAGTATCACCGACCTCAAGGTTTGAGGAGGATTACATTGCAAACACCGCGCTGCAAACAACTCAAGTAGTCACATATTCAATGTTAAGATGTTTCTCACAGTCAGATGAGGTTTAAATTTAAACGTGGAGGTGTATTTGAGTGAAATGTAGACATAATCCCTACAGTACGTAAACAGTATGTACTGGTAATCCACACAGTATTGTCACAGTGATTCAGGTTCTCAGGCATGTATGGCTGCAGAATAGCAAATCTTTAGCCCTCTCACAGCCCAATCTCATTATGTGTGTCACTCTCCCACTCCATATTTCTCTCTCTCTCCCCATCATCTAGACTGACCTGGCGTCTCTCTACATCAAAGCCGGCGTGAAGAATATTGGTATCGTGTTTTTAATGACTGATGCCCAAGTGGCAGATGAGAAGTTCCTCGTTCTGGTCAACGATCTATTGGCGTCGGGTAATAGCAGGCTTCACTAATTACTGTGTGTCATGTTTTGCAAGAGAGAAAATGCTTTTGCTTTGCCACAGCAACAAATCATTAACAACAACACATCATTGTGAAGAACTGCAAGCAAGGCTGGATTCACAGTCACATTTATACTCTACGTTTGAAGGGTACAATGCAAATCATTGTGAAATATGAATATGAAAGTGTACCTGATACAAAAATGTTGGCAGTGCAATTGTTTGGCAGTATGCAAAAAATCAATATACCATTTAATTTAGTATAGCACTGGAAAGAGGGTCTTATGTAACAACCCCAGTAGGTCTAGGGGGAAGGGGTAATGAACATTAAAGTGGTGGTGTTTTACCCAGGAATGAATGAACCAAATGAGAATAAATCAACTCGTGACAACAAAAGTGCAGGGACATAAATGAAACTGTTTTGTATAAATAGGTAAAGCACAACATAAATAATACAACTGACTTTATCGTGGGTGGTAACTGGTGAAAAAACTAAATGAGGATGACAAAACACACAATTAAGGGAGAGAAAAGTAGCTTAACTGATGCCAACGGAATGAAATAAGTAAACCAAAACAGCCTAACTCAGAGGGGATTATGCTAACTGTGGTAAACAAATTAAAATCTACTACCTACTTTGACTACACAAACAAACACAATAAGTGGCATCAGTTTCTAACCTAGTATGATTCGACAAGAAATTAACTATGTGTTGCTCAATATTCAAGGCCCCTAACCTGTTCATATTCAAACAAAACTAGTGGGCAAACTGACAAGTAACAGAAAAACAAAATACTCAACCAATGTTACATGTGGCTACAGCAAAACCAGGTACAAGAGGATGAGACAGGAAGTGACAAGTATTTATAAAAGGCAGGAGGGCTTCTGATTGACCAACTGGGGAACTGGTTGAGGATGGGAGGACCACTGATGTCCAATGGACACGGGAACAGGAATGGGGTCTATTCTCTCAAACTCAATGATGATTTTGAATGGGTTTTTGGTTCGATGACTGAAATAAGGTCTCTGGTTAACACAAGCTGAAGAGATGTTTGCGGTTTTTTTTACAACAAAATACAAACAACAAATATCCCCACTTGTGAATTTTTGAGTTTCTAAGTGACCTTAAACGCAGTTGCTAACAAGTGGCTAAATGAGAGAACAGTGGTTGTCGGGACATTAAACATCATCACGCCGGACACGGACAGGAACTTTCTCACTAGTCCACCTTACAGCTTCTAGTCATGTTTTTTAGTGCTCTTGCAAATCTTGTAGATTGTAGATTATGTTAATAAACAATTTAGTAGGCTACGGATTCGCTAGCTTGTCAAAAACACTGGTTAGCTTGTTGGAGGCGGTCTTATGGATAACCGCCGCGACATTCAAGTCATGTGACCGTAATGTAGTTTGCGATAGCATAACGTTACCTTTTTTACTGTCATCGGCTGCATTAATTAAATTAAAGTGGTGTTAATTTGTGAAGATTATCCTGCTTAACAAAACCTGTTAGCATCAGAAACGTGTTTGCCACAGAGCTTATTTTCTGCAATGATCCAAACTACAACGATAAATACCATAGGCAAATTCTCAATCGACCTCATGGCGATGCCTTTTCCAGTTTGGCCTACAAAAATATGTAATTTTGTTTGCCCTCTAAAGGGCAAAAGTCAAGCAAGTAGAAGAGCCTGTTTGAAAAAAATTGCATCTGAACTTCAATCAGATAGATACTGACAATTTTCAGATGCAGCATATATGTAGACAGTCCTTGCTCTGTTCCTCCCTTGAGGCTGTGACTTAAAGCAGATCGCTGCATTAACATAAGCCCTCTGAATGAACTCCCGCTGCCACCACCTCTATTAACACACCTAGATTTGATAAAGCAGCCTCAGTGTCAGTTCAGATCCTAAGAGGATAAGAAAGTTCTGGAAAGTTCTCACACAAGTTTAGCGCTCTAACAGAAACAAATCACAATGACTGCTCCCCCACAATCTTGGTGGTCCTCCCAGTGGTAATGTGGGTGATTTTTTTTTCATTCAAGGAGAGATTCCTGACCTGTTCCCAGACGACGAGGTGGAGAGCATCATTGGCAGCGTGAGGCCAGAGGTGCGCAGCTCGGGATTGATGGATACGAGGGAAAACTGCTGGAAGTTCTTCATCGACCGGGTTCGCAGACAGCTCAAGGTGAACCAGTCAGATAGTCAAACAAGTACAGGACAAGAAGCTGTATGTGTTCTGCATTTTACTACTCATCCTCCAGGAAAAGTTGTTCTCAGTTTTACTCCTCAAGGGGAAAGTTTGATATTAGCCTCTGTTACAGAACTGCGTCTATACGATCTCTACCCTCTCTTAATATAGCAATAACATGCCACCTCACACTCTAATTGACCATTCCAAAATAAAAAAAACCCCTCATACTTGGATAAACATATGGCTTTATGATGAAGCCTGTCCCTCGACAATTTTCCGTCCTGACATTTTCAGATGAACTAGAATGCTTTCCGAGGCAGCAGACATTGGCGTAAATCACCGGCATGAGCAGAAAAGCTGCTGTTTAGCTGCAGATAATTTCTCCAACGTGTAGCCGCCTTGTTCCCCCGAGGGAGAGATGGCTTCCAGGGGGTTGCTTATCCTGTCATTATTATAGTGTGCACCGCCATCATCCACATCCTCCAGCCCCAACTAGCTTCCAGCTCAAGCTTCCCTGGGCTTGAAAGTGAATAAATTGGGAAATCAATCCCACGGGCACGGGCTTGTAAAGAGATGATTTCTAACTATTTGGCTGTCTGGATAGAAAGGCTAGTGTTAGTAATCGGATTCATTGCTAACTCAGCATAATGAGTACCAATTTTATTCCTTAGCCAAATATTAGAATTGTTGATACAATCAGATCTGGAAGCAGATTTTGGTTTGGACCACCAAATTGTCAAACAAAACTGTATTCATTTCTGTACATCGTTTTGTGAAAAGCTGTATATTTTGTATTTTGATCGTATTTTAGGGTTTCCCAGCAACTCCAGTCACTAGAAACAGTTTTGAAAAGGACAGAAACTTTTAAAAAAAATATAGCTGTCAGGTGATTGGATGATCCATCTGTCTATCAACATCACACACCATCTGTGCTGAAACCAGTCAGGAAAAGAGCAAAAGCCGTGATTTCTGTTCTCTTCTTTTATTGAAGAAATAAGTTCTGACAGCAGATGCTGTTGTTCCATCTGTGCTAACCTCTTCAGGAGCTGACGACATTGTAGTGTCAGTAGCCAACTGTATGAAACATACAGCCTGATCTCACAAAATTACAAGAAATGACTATGACTTCTTAACACCTAATTCTGTGCTGGTGTCAAGTAATATGTGAAAATGATGTGAATCAGTGAAGCGTTCTGACAATAGTTATAGTTATGGAAGATTCATAAAAACAGAAGTTACGTAAAAAGTTGTTTACTTTTGTTTTCACATAGGACATTACGTGAAGAATGAACCCATTCTTCATGTAGTTTTGTGAGGTCAGTGTGTTTCTTCTGTGTGTATTCTAAGGGCTACACGATGGTGTAGTGGTTAGCCGGTTCGACTCCGGCCTGCGGCTCTTCTGTCTCTCCTTGTGGCTTCCTCCCACAGTCCAAAAACATGCAGCTTAGGTTTAATTGGAGACTCTAAATTGCCCGTAGGAGTGAATGAGAGTGTGAATGGTTGTCTGTCTCGTGGCATCCTGTCCAGGGTGTACCCCACTCGATAAGTGGTTTAGGATAATGAATGAATGAATGTGTATTCTACTGTGGGCTTTGCACATGATGGATAGTTATATTTTGGTGTAAATATGAACCCATACATGATGGAAAATCTATAAAGCCATACAGATAAATAGCTACATTAACCCCTGCTTCAAATTCCTTGTAAATTGACATTTCTGTGTACTGGATTGGGGGTAGATACCTGTGTAAACTAATCCAAAGAGCAAGGAATTGGGAGCCAACAGGGGACCATGGCTCATTTCACATCCGGGACCCCTGGTAGCTTAATTCAGCCATGCATGCAACCTATGACAAGACATCACATAGACGTGGCTTCATAAAGGGATCACTGGCAACAAAAGGTTGAGATGTGTGTTGAATAAAAAGAGTGCTGTAAACCTATGCCTCTCCTCCAGATTAAAGCAGCTAGGTGGCGCTGAAATGTAAATATGAAGATTAGTGTGCAGCTACTCCTGTCTCCAGACTTGATTATCATGAGTTGTGTCTTTGGGTTGTGCCTTCTACATGTTTATTTCTAATGGTAAAGAGCATCTGGCTGAGCTTCTCAGCAAGCCAGCTGTTTGTCTGCAACAGTGAAAATCAGTCTGATGTAGCCCACAGCTCAACACTCGTTTAATTCCCATGCTTGCTGGAGGCTTTATTTGCTTAATGATGTAGCTGCAAATCATTAATTCACAGTTTTCCATTCCCCCTCTTGACCATGAAGAAGTGCTAATCAGAGCAGGAATCCCCTGCCTTTCCATCCTCAGTGTGACTGTACTCACAGAGAAACAAAATTACTGTGATCATGTTGCTGTATCAATTCTGTTTGCCCTTGGTGAGTGTGTCTGTCTGTGTGCTTGGACTGCAGGTGGCTCTGTGTTTCTCTCCAGTGGGTAGTAAACTGAGGGTGCGCAGCAGGAAGTTCCCCGCAGTGGTGAACTGTACCGCCATTGACTGGTTCCACGAATGGCCACAGGATGCGCTGGAGTCGGTCAGCTTCAGGTTCCTCCAGGAGGTGGAGAATATTGAAGTGAGAACAGCTCATACTTAAAATATACACACAGGGATGAAGCCACCCACTAAAATGATGTTCACACTCTGAAAATATCATTTGAGATCAGTCAGGCACCATGACACAACCAATGTGATGTTAATTTCAAGGGCAGACCAGAGGCCCCCCGAAAATTAAATTCAGAGCCTGAGCATCAGGAAATATATTTCTTTCCTGCCAAATCTGCACAAATCATCTTTTTTTAATGTGAAGTAACACGTTTTGTGATTTTTAACTTTTGCAGCCTCAAGTGAAGGAGTCAGTCAGTAAATTCATGGCGTACATCCACACGAGTGTCAATCGCATGTCCAAGGAGTACCTGGCCAACGAGCGCCGCTTCAATTACACCACGCCCAAGTCTTTTCTGGAGCAGATCATGCTGTATCGCAGTCTGCTGGGCCAGAAGAGCAAAGACCTCACCAGCAAGATGGAGCGGCTGGAGAACGGCCTGCAGAAGCTCAACAGCACCTCTGCTCAGGTACCGTCCACAAGCATCCACTTCACGCCCCAAAACATTATCTTAGACACCATTTTCACTCCTTAAATCCAGGAAGTGGACTAGACTGCATCCAAAATGGCTCTAATTTAGCATAATTGTTCTTCCCTGAAGTTTCAATTTTTTAACATTTGGGATCCAAGATTCAATATTTAAAATCCTCATCATAATTTAAAAGTTCAGCAGTGGAAATTTTCGCACTAAACGGTCCACTGGAGCTTTTGTTCATATTATATGATCACGGGGAATATGGAGTTTGCCATGGAATTGTAAACTTTTTTTTATTACTTTTTATAGTCTTCACTTTGGAAATAGCAGTTGCAAAGTTACTCACACCACAATGTATATTTAAGAGCCGATTTCAGTTTTTAAAAAGTTGAAATTAACTGTTTAAAGTTTTAATATGTAGTATTCCATCACAACTGGATGAACTCCACCAGCTGAAGCAGTGTGATTAAAACAGGAACTGTTGGGAATGACAGAAGAAATGGTCTTTTTTATCTATTGTGGGCAAAAATAAATGCATTTAAGCCAGAAGCCATCATCAGGATGATGACAGCCTCTAGCTGAAACAAAACAGAGACAGCGCTGATGATATTAAGCGGACTGTGATATAAGATTTAAGTGGGCTCCTATCTTTTGCAATTAAGAAGTGTTTGCTGAGTAATTGTGAACACTGCTGGTCAGAATGTTGGGAAATGTATGAGAGGCATTACTGTACAATCTGCCTTCAATCCACCACCTAACCATCTGTGTGTTGCCAGTTTCCTCTGTTCTTCGGCACATTCTCCCTACAAGTTTGTTTTATCGATCACAACTTTTGCATGGGAAGTATAACTATCTTATACATCTGTGCTGTTTTCAAGAGCATGCAACATCAGCCAATACAATCCATCCTTGGATTTTCTAAATGCATAAAAGCGCGTGTGTGTCTTGTAAAGATTATTACCACACACTGGTCAAAAACAGAAAAGGTGGAGGTATTTTTATTTTGAAAAGCTACAGCTTTAAATACTATATGTACCAAGTAAGCATGAGTCATAGTCACAGGGACCCAGGATGTCAATCATACAGTACTAGGAAATGCCTTTCATCTGACAGCCCATTGGTCATTATTTGTTGTCTGGAATGAACAACAAAGGCAAAAGTAAAGTTTTGAATCACTGTAGGAGTATTAATAGTAGTAATATACTGTATATTACAGCAATAATGGATAGTAGTTTTTAAATACTAGTCAGCCAAACACCTCATTAAGCTACACATAGAGTAGAAAAATACCCATTTGACTTTTTTCTTTTCTTTAATTTATCATGAGAAATGTTTATGTGCATCATTTGATGTTTCCATCTTTAATATATACACCTGGATCCATTTGTCCTAATGTTTACCATCTCCACACCTTTGCAGTAGAGAGCTATATGAATAATGCAACACAAGGTCTGTGTGTGAAGCAGCCCTAATTATAGTGGCTCTACTACACTGTGTGAGTGTATGTAAATCCGCACACATACATAATTTCAACCCTACATACTGTGCATCTCTACTGATTAACATAAACATGCCCACACATACCCACCTGCACAAAACCACGCACACGCACCACACGCCTCACACATAAGTGACATCAGTGTTGAAAGCCACAGAGTGTCCTGTGTTTTTGTTTCCCGTTGCCTGTTTACTGTGGGAGTGAGCCAACACACATATATAGGGGCTGTATGGTAATTGGGAAGCCTTCTAATTAGAGAGCACACCCTTTACAGCAGCAAGCCACCGTTAATGCACCCTGTGTTTGTTAGTGCATCCACACTGATGGCCACGCTGCTATAAGTACTGTTATTTAACATTCTGTGCAAGAGAATCCAGCTCACCAGGGGCTGCTGTGGTCATGATAAACTAGGAGGCTTAAAGCAAGGGAGCTAGAGTGTGTGCGTGTGTTGGGGGGTGGGGGTGGGGGGGCTGTAGAAAGCTGTATAAGTGTATGAGTCATCTGCTCCCCAGAGGACACATTAGTTCCGTGTTTTTGTCCTCTTTAATTTTTGTGGAGGTTTTGTCCTACCTTCAGATGCCTCAGTTTTGTGGTGTGTCTGTGTGTGTGGATTTAGTTCACTACAGCACATGCCAACTCACCATCTCATAAACGCTCACACACACAATTTCAGAAGATTGTAGCAGTTATAGCAGTAGAAATTGTATAAAAGTTGTATAAATTGGTAGTACTATAAACAGTAGGATTAATAGTAGAGCTTTCCACACACATGCATGCTTCATAAGTGCTTCAAAAGGGCAAATAAACCACATAGAGAAAAAAATCACAGAAAAGGGAGTGTGTAGAACTCAAACATTGAGCAAAGAGGAAATAGTTCTGCCAAATATGCAAAAGCTTGACCAACCTCTGGTCAGCCTCTGGACGTGGACCGTAACATTACTACTATCATGGCATTAAATATGTCTCGTTATAAAAAAAAATTGAATAGCATTTCATTCTTTGTTTTTAATAACTGATATGAAAGGCTATCTTTTAGGCCTAAATTTTGCAGTTCTACGGGAGAGAAAAGTTAAACAGAAATACAGACCGTGTGGTCACTTTTATCTTACCAATGCCTCAACAAAATTAACAGAAAATAGGTGGTGGAGGGTGGGAAAAACGCTTGTCCTTCATCCTCCACTATATCCCTCATTTCTTTACCTCATTTATCAATGCCATGGCAATTACTGTGCATTTTAAGGAAACTTTGGACACTCAACTGCCATGACATTTTGCAATTGTATGCTACTAGCTGATGGTAATTGGCTGCCTTTTCAGCTCTGCTGCTCTGAGAATGTGGAGCTCTGAAAAGAATGGCATATTCTAACAGTGTCCCGGCCATGGATGTCAGCTCTGAAGCTCTGAGTGACTATTTATGAATGGACAGATTGGACAAATGTGATGTCTGAAACCAGAGGATGAGATCATGCATGTGGGATCAAGACAAGACTACATAATATCTAGTTAATATGCACATGCCACCAATTGGATACTTTACGTACCCCAGTTTTCTAATTTGTCAATGTGAATGAACCTCAGTTTTTTCCGTCATTGTTAAAAAAAAGACCAGTCAATAATTTCAAATATTCAGTTAACACAACCTCTTAGTCTGACTGTGCCAAGCTCTGTAAGCAAACGTGAGAACTTTAAATTGGATCGGTACTAAAACATGAAGCCAGTGAAGGGATGTCAGCATGGTGGTAATGTGAGACAATCTGTTCGACCTACCCAATAGTCTTTTATTATGAACTGCGTGTAGTCCCACACAGCAGTGTTAGAGCCTAGATAGCTTTAAAACCTTATGTTTGAAGAAAAAGTTAAGTTGAATATCTAATAAATGGCAAGCTATATTAAATCTGTTTATGATCTGCCCCAAGGACAGCAAATATACAGAGAATAACAGATGCTCCAGGATTGAGCCCTGTTGGACACCACAAGACAGTGGAAAGGAATTATACACAAAGTCTCCAATAGAGACGGTTACACTTCTGTCAATGAGATAATATGAAAAGCAGTCTACATGCTTGTGTGGGCATATCAGGAAAAGCATTAACCTCTTAATAGCATAGCATAATATGATGTGCTACTGTGTCGAATGCAGAACTGAGACCAAGAAGTATTAAAACAGCAATCAGATTAATATATCATTAGAAACCCTCCGAAGAGTAGTTTCATTAAAAACCTAGAAAGAAACATTGTGCCTATGCAACACTGCAGTAAGTTAGCTGGCCACAACATTTAAAAAAAGAATTCTTGACATAGTTTAGATATCAGGCTGTAGTTCATGGGCAAAGCAGGATCTGAGTTAGTTTTCTTTAGTGAGGGCTGGCAGGCAGCATCTTTAAAACAGGAGGGGGCACATCCTTTAGACAAGGGAGAATTACTAGTAGCTAATACAGTGAGGATTGAATTGGCAAGAGAAGCTGGTATTACATTGAGGGACCAATCACAGATCACTTTTTTAATCAAATCCTTCAAATCATGTAAGCTGACAGGTTCTTTTGAGTCCACTAGAAGACATAAGGGAAGTACAGAGCAGTTAAAGAGCTGGCTATTTATATATTTATGATCATTGATCAGAGGGTTCTCACAATGGCTCTGATAAATATCTAGTCCCTTTCCCTGGAAATGTGTAATGTAAATAAAAGATTCTGTAACATTAAGAAATTCATTGGCTACAGAATTGTTGGCAACATTGATGTGCACGTTAAATAGCACTTTTTCCAGAATATTAAAACTAAATAAACTCGGGTAAAAACTGACCTGGAGGCCCGGAAGTCGGTGAATTAAAACACAATGAAACGGCTTTAGCTGACCTACTTTAGTCAGCTGCAATTCAAATGTGTAAAAAGTTGGCAAGAAAACTGATTCACAGTGAGACCTTCTCCAAGGCTTGAATGATTCCCCCAAAAAAGAGCAATCTCTAGGGCACAATTCAATTAAATGGGTAATGCCATTAAAGTACTAGTTCTAGTAGTACAAATAGTAATGGTACTGGTAATGGTACAAGCAGTTATGGTTTCTAAAATAATAGGTGCATTTTAGTCATGGTAGTAGAAGGAAAAGCTAAATTAGATGAAACAATAGTAGTAGTACAACTAGCGATGTAATAACAGTAGTATTAATCCCAGTAGCTGTTAATAAGCCCTCGCAGTTACCAGAGTGGTGCTAAATGTAATTATTGCAACCTCAGCTCTGACCAAAGTTGGCTTCACACTGACAACTCTCTGCATAGGGAAAAAGAAAAATGGTAGGTTTCCCTGACGGGGATAACAAGTGGAAACATTTGACTGTTTTCTCTTTAAACACACACACAAATACAGCCAGATGTCTCTCTGTTGCATGAATGCAACTATACTTTGTCACTATGAGTCTTTAAGCCATCACACACATGGATGAACGGGTATAGTCTCTTGCTCTGGTATCGAATCTTATTCAATTGTTCTGATCTTCATTCGCAGCAGAGAGTGAGAGTGGGGGGAGCAGAAGCATGCTTTGCTGCCTGTTCATCATTTTGATGGCTCACTCGGTGCTCGTCTGATGTTCGACTGAATCTTTTGCACGGAATCGTCATAACCCAAAAGGGGCTGTCTTCCCTCTGGCCTGATTTCCTGTTTGTTAATTAGCTAAAAGACAACCATGAAAAACAGTCTGTTTTTATTTCCCCAGTGCAACATTGTGGTGGAGTCGGACGGTAACGCAGAGCCTATTTGTCGGGGAGTTATGAGAGAGTCTGTAACAGCTTTAATTTCTCTTTACGACCAACCTTGTCTGTGCATTTGTGTGTGTGCTCCTGCCTGTGTGCTGATAGCAGCTCTTGATCCTAAAGCTTTCATTTTTTCCACATATGCATGCCATCCATCTTTTGCTGCTATTTCATCTACTACATGTACTTTTTTTCTAGCAATGGATTATAGGTCACATGCATGGTCCATTGCACAATCTTTCAAGACACAATTATCCACAAAGGTTCAGGCCTTTTTTGATGCATATGTGTTTGACATTCCTACAGCACTGATTCCTCGTTTTCTATTTTCTGTTGCTGTAAAGAATTGAGGAGATCTAGGTTTCAATTAAACTGCCATCGGGCTCCATCAGTGATTGTATTACTAATAAGATCCAGTGAGGATCAAGCAACAAAAACAAATGGTTGCCCTTCAAAGCCATCGAAGAGATTCAATTAGATGATAGCGATAGATTAATTAGAGCCCATGATATACACACTGATTGCTACTTATATCATTTAATGAGACAAAATAGATTATTGACTACTCCCCTCATATTAGTGCATGAGTTCTTTTCTCCCTCCCACCATATGTAGAGTGCACACACTCGTATTTGAGACTGTTCCTGTTTAGCATTTGGTGCATTTGCTGATTTATTTTTTTCTGAGAGTGAGATGAGAAGATTGAACAAAACTCTCAGTCGATGGGGTCTGGAAATTGTCACCAAGACCGATCAACAAAATGACTGACTTTGGTGAATTTCTGTTTGTACAGCGAGAGTAGTTTTAATAGTGAAGAAGCGTGGGTACAGTGACATCCGAGGGAGCTTTTGTCCCATTGAGGTTGCCAGGTTTGGTACCTTCATGTCTCTACTACGGCCTATTCTAAAGCATTGTGTTAATTTAAATAACTACCAGGTCAAACACATTTATTCAGAACAGAAAATGCAGCCTGAGCAGATTCAAACTTTAAACTCAAAAAGTCATTCAGATTCTGGCGCATTGAGATCCTTTCGTAACTTGAAAGATTTTTACATTATTTTAAATAGACCAGCTTTATTTCATCCAGACCGTCTACCGTTTCATGTGCTGCTTTCCTTTTTTTTGAGGCTGGCATTGCATTGTTCATTCAAACTATAAAACACAAAAATAATGATTAACAGCGCAGCAGTCAAGTTGCCCAATGTGATAGTAAAGAAATGATAATAATACATTCACCTAATAAAAACAAACTAGTCTAATGAAAGGGGACTAAATGACGTCTGTCAAAGGCTTAGAGTAAGGAAATGATTGGTCGTGGTTGTTCTTGCAACAATGTCTAAATAGCATTTAGATTATGAAACAGTTTTTTCTTTACATACTGTTGCTTAGTTTAACCTCTTACTATTATGCTTCTATTTCACACTTGAATACAATTGGGGCTCATTGAATCCACAAGAATCTTTCTAGTCAAACCCAATTGATGCAATTTAAAGACTGTTTAAGGACTATTCTCCCAGTATGCAAAAAAATTCAAACACAACAAACAAAAGAAACACACTTGTACTGCATGGGGAAAAACTGAAATGCATTAAATCAGCATGGAGTGGGCATGTGTGTAAAGTGGAGACTTGTTGGTGCCCATTCAACCCATTTTCATTCCAATGTCGTGATGTCAAAGGTCAAGGGACAACTTTGAAAATGGTCATGTCAGCTTTTCCATTGCTTAAAAGTAGCTAAGCTGTAACGTTGGAGCAGTATTTACTGATGCTCCAGGACTCCTCAAGTTGTCTGGTTTGCAGGTATGTGACTCTAGACTTTAAACTGAGCTCGCTACAGCCTCTGAAAGACAGTAATGTCGGCCAGTCTCGGACCTTCTAATTGTTATGAGGTTATTCTGTTAAATGCATCATGGTTTTTAGTAAGAAAACCAAATAACAAAAAAGGACAATATGTCCGTCTAAAAGAAGAGTATCAATTAGCATAAAATGAACACACTAGAGCAATATACTATAAAGTACTTGTACTCACACTCCTACACATACATAATGTATATATCAAATTTGAAATGAGAGAGACTGCTTCATTCTGGTCTAGTGAATATGATCTACAGTTCATTCATCCAGATCTCCAGTCTTGGCTGCAGTATGAGCCCATGACCTCTTAGTCTGCCTGTCTTCTCCTCTGATAGGTGGATGACCTCAAGGCCAAGCTGGCTGCTCAAGAAGTGGAACTCAAGCAGAAGAACGAGGACGCTGACAGGCTGATCCAGGCAAGAACATGTGCTCCTTTTTAGACACACTGCAAAAAAATGTCATAGTTAAATGTTGATAGTGCTTTCCAGCCATGCAGATAGTTTGGATTTCATTCACTCAGGTTTACTCTTTGTTTGTTTTGTGCATGTGGAACTTTTGCTGCTGCCACTTGAAGTTTGTCAGCATTTGAGGTTTCTTTCTGCAGATTCTTTGTTGCATATTAACCCCCTGAGTGCCAAGGGCATTTTTTGCTCTTTTTTACATTTTACTCACTGTGACCTTATTTACTGTAATATACAAGTCCTGCACCTCTATGGAATGAATGTAGGGATAATCCCATACATCAGAAAAGAAAAAGCGCAGATTGATTTCTTTGATAAATTATTTTAAAGAATATGAATAAAATGGTATTGATGTACATGTATACAGGATTATTAACAGGAGCTGGTTGGTCCAAACTGTTTATTATTCACATGAGACATGTATGATAAACTGATTTGAAGACATGATTTCTTTGACAAACTGTGTACTTGTAATCTCATTTATCTTTCTTTTGGTTTGAATTGAGCACTGGGTGACTAGTTTCGAAGGCTTTTTCACTCACTGACTTTCATCGATTAACCCAGCAATGAATCCTTTCTGCTGTCCCCAGGTGGTTGGGATAGAAACTGAGAAGGTGTCCAAGGAGAAGGCGATAGCTGATGAGGAAGAGCAGAAGGTGGCGGCCATTGCTGTGGTGGTCAGTGGCAAACAGAGAGACTGTGAGGCGGATTTGGCCAAGGCAGAACCCGCTCTCCTTGCTGCTCAGGATGCTCTGAACACTCTGAATAAGGTCAGTTAGTCCTATTGATTGCTCCATCATACTGTTCCCACTTAGTTTTCTTCTTTTTTTTTTAAGTGGTTGTGTTCTCTTCTCTTTGTTTGGTTTAGTTTTCCCAGCTTCAATGGAATAAGTTATGTCCACACAGGCCTTGAACTGAAAAGATTATTGAATCACAGGCTTTAGCCAGGTCTTTGCTAAAATAATGTCTTCTCTATGTTCTGCAGGCGTTTTACCTCATCCTCGCATCCCGTGTAGGTTTATGAGCAGCCTCAGGGATTTTCAAAAGCACCCTCTGTGTTTAAAGGTGCTCTCTGTTCAAACAAGCAGAACAGACAGTTCAATCACTGCTCAGAGCTCTCTAAAGATGCCCTAATTAGAATTCTCTGTTGTCTTCTCAAAGTCAGCACAGGTTCTTCTTCCTTTAGTCTAATCCTCTCCTTTTTCTCTCGCTTTTTTCCCCAAGCAGACAGCAGAGATATGCATTAGTTCAACTCAATTAAATCAGAGCTTTTTCATTATTTTCCCTCTATCTGGTATACTTCAGAACAACCTGACAGAGTTGAAGTCATTTGGCTCTCCGGTGGCAGCAGTGACCAACGTCACAGCGGCAGTCATGGTCCTGTCAGCGGCCGGCGGCAAAGTCCCAAAAGATCGCAGCTGGAAGGCGGCAAAGGTGATGATGGCCAAAGTGGACGCATTCCTGGACTCTCTGATAAACTTCAATAAGGAAAACATCCCGGAGGCTTGCCTGAAAGCTATTCAGCCCTACCTGCAGGTGAGCATGCCCATTAGCCCTCATTCATTAAAGTCGCCGCTAACCGTGCACAGTGTGCAATGTCTGCCGCTTGGCAAGTTCACCTAATAAGTCATCCACTTAGCAGGGGTGTGACTACCATGACAGTGGCACATTATGGGTGCTGAGCGTCCAGATGACAGCCGGAGAAAATCAACCACTTAATTAAGCGTTACAAATTTAACAGCAGCTCTGATTATGAAATTCAATGGAGCAGACACTAGGTATGCAGCGGGTAAAGCCCAACTTTGCTGTGTACATCACACTGATTCACTTCTAAAAGCCCTTTAATTTTTCATTTTCAAAAATAAATGTTAATCATCATTTCCTTTAGAGATGCACCATATGGACTTTTTCAACCAATAACAGATAATTGTCAGAATTGGTTGGTCAGGGCTATGGAATATTAAACCATCCCTCTTTGCTCACTACAGGTTATAAACTTAGGTATAGTAAGTAGTTTGTGACTCTTCAAATGTATTTTTAACTGTAGTGGAATGTAACTAAGTACATTTACTCAAATACTGCATTTAAGTACAATTTTGAGGTACTTGAGTGTTGCCATTTTATAAAACTATAAAACTTCTACCCCATTACATTTTGAGGCAAATATTGTACTTCTTCCTCCTCTACATTGAGCTGTCGGCTCTACTTACTCTTAAAGTTGAGATTTAACATGAAAAACATGATCCAAAAAATGTGAGTAGACATTTTTTTTTTTAATTAAACCTCATAAAAGCATATTAAGGAGTTGAAATGAGCCTTACATTGGGAGATAAAACACTGCTTGCATAAATATTTCAAAAATAAGAATCCACTAATATATTTTGAATAAATATGTAACAACCCAAGTACTTTTACTTTTGATACTTTAAGTACATTTTGATGCTGATACATTTTGTACTAGTTTTAATGCAGTACTTTTACTTATAGTGAAGTCATTATGCAGTGTGGTAAGTATTTTTTCTTCAGCAATAGATCTGAATACTTTTTCTAAGGACATTTTGTCTTTTGTTTTTATTCTGACAAAAACTTGAGCAGATAACAGACATAACTGTTTCTTAATCTGGTAAAATAGAATTGAAACATCTCATGGATAGGGACTTGGTTCACAGAGCCTGAGAGGGGTCTCACATGTGAAAGTTGCATCATTATATTAAATATGCTTGAACAAATGTCAGAAAAACAGGTTTCTGGTCTTTTACCTCCATGGTGTGTTTGATCAGTGATCGCGTATTTGTTCATCATTTGGATCTTCTCCAGGATCCAGAGTTCCAGCCAGACCTGGTGGCCTCTAAATCCAACGCAGCGGCGGGCCTGTGCTCCTGGGTTTTAAACATTGTCAGGTTCTATGAGGTTTACTGCGAGGTGGAGCCCAAGCGTCAGGCTCTGAGCAAAGCCAACGCAGAGCTGGCTGCTGCACAGGAGAAGCTCTCTGCCATCAAGAGCAAGATCAATGTAAGCCACCACACCAGACTGAGGATACAGGAAATTAAAAGTTTATTGATGTGTGATACAACTTTCACACACACACACACACACAAACATACGTCCATACAGCTGTACGGTGAACAACTGTACTTTGTTTACATAGTTTAGTGTGATTGACACTCTAATAATTCCTTGTTATTCTGCAGTAGTGATTGTTTTAATTTAGGTGAATGACCAGAATGAAACTATATTTACACTGTCAAGGCTATGACCCCTCTGCCTGTCAGTGATTTTCATGGATCTGTTTTGTGTTTTTAGTTTAAAAAGAAAGAGCAATGAACACTTTTCAAGATGGTTTTGGTATTTGTTCTAAAATCACGCAAATGCCACAATGTTGTAAAGACAAAAAACAAGCTCATCAGGAAAAACAGCCATCTCGTAGCCATTGTTTTCATGTTGCAATCTGTGACTGTGATCAGCGCTAACATTAGCGTAAACTTTTGAGAATGCGTATAAAAGTTTTTACGCTTGCTCGAGGTGCTTTTTGTCCTTTTTTTGACAAAACAGTTAATGCGCTAAAAGTCATATAAAAAAGCTTTTTACGAGTTTCTGACGTAGCGAACATTTAACTCGTGAGCTGACATGAAAGTTGCCCAATTAGATCAATTTTTTCTTGCTCAATCTCTTCCTCTGCTGTTCACTGACGGATTAACCTACAGCAGTACATTACTCTGCCATCCTCTGACTAAAAAACGTTCAGCTTAGCTTCGTTTATTCGATATAACCACTTAATGGAAACATCCCTGATTCGTATTTTCTTTAATGCAATATTTTCAATATTTTGCTTCAAAATTCGCCTTGACTTTAATGGAAACATGGCTATATTCTCTGGCCTGAATGGACCAGGCACTGGCCAATCAGTTAGGGTTGCCCAACATACTTTTTTATCCGTCACGCACCTGGCCCCTTCAATATGATATTACAAAGGGAAAGAACCTGCTTTTTTTTGAAAGCCCTCTTCTTGTTCTCTTGCCATTTCTTCACTGCCACAAACAATAAAGGGTGGCATCAAACTTGCATAACAGAATGTGGGCTGACAAAAGACCAGAGAAGCCAGAAATCTCAGCACCTAGCTACAAAAGATTTCTGAGGCATCAACACTTCTATCAAACCCAGATGATATGCAAGATAATAAGGATTTGTTGCCACAGAAATAAAATAAAAACAACCATAGGCTCTGAGCTGAAGCAACATTTCAGGATATTAATTATTTTATCAAGGCATGAGTGGCAGTTGACACATGAGCTCTGCCAGTAGTAATATACCAGCAGCAATTCATCAATAAAAAGCTGTTAAAGCTTTTTACTGTTCATTAATCTATAACTGAATCCATCAACCTAAAAACCCTATTGATAAAAACAGCTGTAAATAATTGTTTCTCTGTGGCGTTTGACATTCAGCTCATCATCCCCAGCAGAGCGCCGCGCTCGGGACACGGCGTCGTCTGCTTACATCAAACCCTGCAGAGTGACGACTCTTAATAAGATCCAGCATGACTTCTCGCTGTCATTTTTCAGGCCTCAGTCAGATCGCTTGAGCGGAGAGTGGGTTCTGAGCCAAGGGGAATTAGCAATCCTCATACTAATCTACTGAACCTGTGTGCCTCTCCACCGATTAATCCTGTTTGTCCTTGTACTAATTGCTTCCATATGCCAAATAAATCCATAGCGGAGGGAATGATAAGTTTTACCCAACTTCTCACGCGCTCCCAAGTTTCTTTCATAGAGAGACTTTACCTGTCTTTGTTCTTTGTCTTTGAACACTCTTTATGACTCCGCTGTGTTTTAAAAAATGCCAATTTGTCTCTATTCCCGTGTGTGTCTGTCTGTGTGTTTGTGGCCTATCAGCACCTTAATGAGAACCTGGCCAAGCTGACAGCCAAGTTTGAGAAAGCCACCGCAGACAAGCTGAAGTGCCAACAGGAAGCAGAGTCAACTGCACGCACCATTTCCCTGGCCAACCGCCTGGTGAGGAGGGCAACAGTGGGGTCACACAGAGCATCAGCATCCCACTTACACACACGCACACACACTCTGACACACACATACAATTTGCTCCTTCTCTCAGATAGATACGGTTGGGTACAAACATCCCTGCAAAACTATTTTCAGCTCTGCTTGTTAGTGTCACATACATCCGGTAAATTCTCTCGGTATGGTTTGTCTTCAGTTGTGATGCAAATGTCATGCAATTCATTATTTGCATTATATTACATTATATGCACCTTGCAATCTGAACACACACTTTACTGGTGGTGTCATGGTCTCCAATGTCAACAGAGGATAGACGCCCAAAGATTTCCTTAACTCAGCTTTAAGAATCTGAAAGGCTAAAAACATGGAGGTGTATAAGTTTTAAGTTGAATATTCAGACATCCCGGGTGTTCCCCACCTCTCTCCCAATGTCAGCTGGGATTTGCTCCAGCCCCTCCGTGTCTGTGGTTAGAAGACGCAGTTATTGATAATACATGAATGAATAAATAATCAGACATTTATCCTCAATAACTTTTCATAAGTCTTCACTGTGTGGTTTGCAGTGCAACTCTTGGCTCATATTCAAACCCACAAATCATTACTTGATGAATGTGGGTACATGGTGAAAATATTATGTTATACGTGTTATATTGTATACAGCGTTAGGAGTATAAATGACAGTAGGGACCATCTGATTCTGTAAATATTAAAGCAGTATAAATTTGATGTTTTGTGTGACAGAAACAGACACAGATAGTTGATTCATGGTGTTTGCACACCCACTTGTTCATTTGGTCCAGTGGAAGAAAAACTCCATCACTTGAGAAGAAGAATTGATACTCAGTTCAGTTCCTGTAGTATTATCTAAAGTTTTGACTTTTTACTTACTGTTACAACTGAACGTTTTAGTGCGCTTAATTACAGTAACGAGCAGTTGATGTCAGCTCAAGTAATCTTCTCTTCAGCAGGTTCACTTCACTGTCTCAGCAGCAGCCTCTCTGGTCTCACATTCACTGACTTTGCTGTGGATGTGCATGTGTGTATGGAGGAGCTGAGCCCTGACACGGAGAGCAGACGAGATGCTGCAGAGAAATAATATAATACACCAAAACTAATATTATATCACAATGTCAAAAAGTACAAAAAATGCACCACTGTGTGTACACACCTGTATATATGTATATGTGTATATATATATATATATATATATATTCAGTGTATACACGCATTATTGTAATGTATTGTAATACTGTATTATGTATACAGTCATTCACACTGTCATTCAACCTATGGGAAACCGGAGAGAACCCTTGCTGACAGTTGTGAGAGTGATAAACACTGCACCACCCTTCTGTGAATAGCCCCTCCACTACCCTTGACAATAAGCATAAAATGAATTATAACACATTTTATAGTGTAACTTTCAAATGAGGCCTCATACATGTATTTTTGCCTTACTGTTCTTCTGTTA
The DNA here is from genome assembly GCA_903364295.1 of Serranus cabrilla. Taxonomy (NCBI): domain Eukaryota; kingdom Metazoa; phylum Chordata; class Actinopteri; order Perciformes; family Serranidae; genus Serranus; species Serranus cabrilla. The sequence continues at coordinate 315,880 of CAFUXE010000429.1, read as the reverse complement.
TAAGTTTAAACTCAACTTTTTTTTGTCACACCTAAAAATCCCCCTTCCCCTAAACCTACCTGGTTAATGTTACAAAATTACGTGAAATGACCATGTTTTCTTTTAACACCAAATTACTTGCACATGGCACGTAATGTGTGGAAAATACTTTAATAACACATGTCATTATTCACACATTTACAGTTTGGTGATTGTAAAAAAAAAGGCTGCAGTTTCACACAAGACAATAAAAGTTAAGAATTGTACTTGCTGGAAGTGAAGCAACAGAATTGAAGTTAAAAAAAAAATAAGGTGCCATGTAAGTTACGTAAAACAAAACTTAAGTTGCTTTAAAAGTTGTTTACTTCTGTTTTCATATGGGACAGAAACACATTACAGCAGCACGTATCTCAGTGTTAAAAAAAAACTTGGTAATTTCACTTAATTTTGTGAGATCGGGCTGTAATGTTCAAACTGATCATTTTTGTGTTTGTTAATATTTACTCTAAATTCTCAATTTTATATATGCCCATTTTCATTTACATTTTACACAGCATCCCAACATCTTTGGAATCGGGGTTGTACACATGTTTCCAAACACACAAATATACTGTATATAAATATATAAATACTATCGTCATCTGCCAGTGTGTAAATCTCCTGGTGACAGCAGCATGACAAAAAGATGAGTGTTGACACTGTAAGTATGATAATCCAAATCATTCGGAGGAAGATTTCAAATGACCTGACACAAGTAACAATAGCATGAGACATCTGCCAGTCAGTCACAAATATAAATGCAAATGCAGTCAACTTGTACAGTGTCTCTGTGATCTATGCTGAGAAGTTACAGTCTGCCTCGAAGTAAAGGGCCTCTCAAGTTTGGAAGAGATAAGATGTTAAGGTGAACTTTATTGATCCCTGAAGGGAAATTGGATCATTGCTGCAGTAAAGCATAGAGGTGTTGGTACATGAGCAGAGAGGTGATAAAGAATATGAAAACGGAATAAAAAGGACTTGAAGGTAGCATAGCATTGTTGTCCCGGAGATTTCCTGATGTTCATGAGGCTGTGCATCAATGACGGCAGCCGTGGATTAATTTAGATTTGATTTTACAGAATGCCCATGGGAAATATGCTATTGCAATATAAGAAAAATTAAAAAAAAACTGCTTTTGGTCTGTCCCTGTGTTTCAGGTGGGGGGTCTAGCATCAGAGAACATTCGCTGGGCGGAGGCTGTAGAAAACTTTAAGAAACAGGAGAGGACTTTGTGTGGGGATGTCTTACTCATCACAGCCTTCATCTCTTACCTGGGATACTTCACCAAACACTACAGGCTCCAGCTCATGGACAACACATGGAGGCCATATCTCAGTCAGCTGAAGGTGGGTGGATCTAAACCTGTACGTTTAAAGGTGATGGCCAAGTGGCAATATTCAGGTCTAAAAAAGTGAAGCCAATGCAGAAGAGGCTAAATCTGTATTCTTGCTAATGGCCCGCAGGGCGCGACTCCACTGGCTGCGGAAAGACATGAAATTAAATTAGAAAATGATCCTACTTCTCACTTGATTAATGACCTCAGTAAACATTTTCCTAACGAGTTTATGGTCTCAGCAATCCATAATTTCAAGTCCTCTTTTATACAGCATGAATTCTATTATGTAAATGATAGTTCCATTAAGAGTTAAATAAAAGATTGCAGGGTATGGTTTAGGGCGTGGTAATGCTGCAGCAGGAAACCAGGGACAGATATCGCTCGAAGAATTTGCTGGCCTGAGAAAGATGGAAGTTGGCCAGTCCATTGACTCAGAAACTGGCTTGATTTGAGTTAAAGTCGATGTTGTAGAAGTGTTGAGAAGTGGAATTTCTTGACTAGCCCGCTCACATATAGGTCTATATGTGCATAAACAAACTGCTTACAACTTTTCTTTCAGCAAGAAAGAAAAGTTCAAGATAACATAGACAACTTCTTTTCCGCCTCCAGAAATTTAACAACTAATGTAGATCTTATTCTACAGCTTCAAATTTCATATGTACTCATCATTATGATCTGTAAGGTTCCCATCCCGGTGACCCCTGACCTGGACCCTCTGACCATGATGACAGATGACGCAGACATTGCAGCGTGGCAGAATGAAGGGCTGCCTGCTGACAGGATGTCCACTGAAAATGCCACAATTCTCACTTCCTGCCAGCGCTGGCCCCTCATGGTGGACCCCCAGCTGCAAGGCGTCAAGTGGATTAAAACCAAATACGGCGAAAACCTACGTGTCATCCGCATCGGACAGAGAGGGTAAGAGGCTTGCAGGTGAAATATTCTCATGGTCTTTTTTTTTTAAAAACATTTTGACAGAAGGGAATGTTTTTGTGCTGTTTTGTCCGAAGGTATCTGGACGCCATCGAGAGAGCACTGTCAGCAGGTGATGTGGTCCTGATAGAGAACTTGGAGGAAACATTGGATCCTGTTCTTGGACCTTTGCTGGGCAGAGAAACCATTAAGAAGGGCAGGTAAAGAAGACTTGAACCTTTTGAAAAACTACATTATGGGTTAGGGCTCCTCCCAAGTTTCATTCAGTAGCTTTAAATCTTGTCACATTCTCTTAACCAGCAGATGGAGTTTGCCTATTTGTCATAAAAATGTAGATGTACCCACACCTGGGGTCCCAAAAAAGTCAGGTTATGCACACACTGTGCGATAAGAGGATTAGTTTACCTACTGAATAGTCAATGTTTGTATGGGTCTCAGTGTGAAGATTATGCTTTTAGGAGTGGTTTTACGAGTGGCTCTGTCGAGTTTATGTTCCTTTCAGGGAAGGAGTTCCAGACTGTTTGGGCAGCAGTAGAAAAGACTCTGTCTCCAACGGTGCGGTGCTTGGTCCTGGTGATGGGGGTCAGGAGGGGTTGGCATTGGAACATCTGAGGTGGCGGGTGGGGGAGTGACATTGGAGGAGGTCTGTAAGGTATGGGGGAGCAAATGAGTTGGTGCTGGTGATGGAGCCAGTGAAGGTGCTGAAGGATGGGTCTGATATGTTCTCAGGAGCTGGAGTTGGTAAGCATTGGGCCGCTGAGTTTTAGACATATTGTAGTTTTTGAAGGTTGGGGGAGGGGAGACCATAAAGAGTTCTATTGCAACAATCCAGTCTGGAGGTTATGAATGCATGAATGAGTTTATCAGCAGCGGAGGAGGAGAGGGGAGGACGAAGACATACAATGTCGTGAAGGTGGAAGAAGGATGTTATGGTGATATTCTTTTAGGGTGATGCCGAGGTTTTCGGATAGAAGGGGAGGGGGCGACTGTATGTTCATTGATGTTGAGAAAGAAGCGCTGGGAAGAGGGGAGGCGGGATTTGGGGCCAATGATAATGATTTCTGATTTGTTGCACTTGAGTTTGAGGAAGTTTCTGTTCATCCAGGTTGTTATGACAGAGAGGCAGTCAGTGATGGTGGACAGAATGGCGGGAGTGATAGTTTTCGTGGAGATGTAGATTTAGGTATTGTCGGCTTAGCAGTCGGTGATGGGACCAAGGGGTAGCATGAACAAGATAAAAAGGAGGGGACCAAGCAACAAGCCTTGGGGGACACACTTTCGAAAAGGTAGGATTTGATCCATCTCTGCGGTCGTATGGGCAGGAAGATGTTTTGTGTATTGTTTGTGCTTGCTGGCTGTTTCCTGTTGGTCATTCGTGTTGTCAGTTTGGACCAGACTGAGGTTGCCAGTGCAGCTCTAGTTGAAGTTGGTGAACTTGTTCAAGGCTATGCCAGTATCACCAGTCCCGGGCCCTGTTCTCATCTACAATACACTGTCCAGCATGGCGGACTTTGCTAATGAACGCCAGATGAAAGCAGGTTTACTGGATCAACTAATGATAGGCAATTCTTGATCATGGGAACAGCTGCTGATAAAACAATCTCTCTTCAAAGCAGCTGTTGTGTTTGAAATCAACTTGACAACAACTTCAAACAGAGAAGTTGAGTTGGGATACTATACTTTTGTCATGATAACAAATTTAGAACCACTACTAGTGTACAATGTACCTGGCTGAGATATATAGTGACTATCTATGTGTTTATCTAAGTTTTAAATATGTGTTCCATATGCTCTTCCTTTGGCAAAGATGTCATGCAGTAAACATCATTCAGCTCTGACATGATGTGATGTGATGTGATATGATGTTTGTTCTAAAGTTGACATGATCAATACTGCTTTGGTTGTTGTTTTTGGAAATCATAATTAATTGAAATACATTCTGAGTTTGCACTAATAGGCAATGCAGTGCAATATTAGAGATAATAACATAACAAACATTGATCTCCTTGTCACCATTAAAGTAGTATAAAATCATATCTTTTAAAACCATAACTATGTATTTGTAATCTATATAAATAGATTTATTTGGAAGCATTGGGCTTAGCGCTGAGTGCCATACACATTCGTTTTAATGATTGAGAAATAATTATAACATTGTTTTTATCAATTAATTGTCTGCTTCTGTGACATCTTCCTATTTTAGAATCTTTATTCCCATTTATTGACTCCCAACATTAAGAAGATTTACAGTCCTTCTTTACCCAAACAGGTACATAAAGATCGGGGACAAGGAGTGTGAGTACAACCCCAGTTTCCGCCTCATCCTGCACACCAAGCTCGCCAGCCCTCATTACCAGCCAGAGCTGCAGGCCCAGTGCACCTTGATCAATTTCACAGTGACCAGAGATGGTCTGGAGGATCAGCTGCTGGCCGCAGTGGTCAGCATGGAGAGACCTGACCTGGAACAGCTGAAGGTGAGCAAGCCAGAGTATGGAAGGCTGAGACATCCCCACCTGATACAGATATTTAACAACAAAGAGGAGTTTTCCATGACTCTCTTTTCATCTTACAAAGTGGACCTGAGCAGACATGAAAGCAGTATCTGTCACACTCTTAAGGTGCATTCAGGGAGCAAACAGCCTTCCTACATTCACCTCTTTTCAATTCAGCTCCTAACATCTCTTCTGTGCAAGTGTAATTAAAAGAAACAGGGAAAGGCCTCCAGCAACTGGCATGGCACTCACGCTCATCATTACCCATCTTTAAAGGGATAGTTTGGATTTTTTGAAGTGAGGTTGTGTGAGGTATTTACCCACAGTAAATGTTTTACCTGCAGAAGATGATGGTCTGTGTGTTCCCAGTTTGGAGAACCAGACACGTGGTCCAGACAGGAAGCCAAAGATTGCATTGCTGCGGACAGGCTATAACATTTTCAGGGTGGGCCTTTGTTTGGGTGGTTAAAAGTCCGTCTAAGTCATTCCCCGTCTGCAACAATACGTTTATAAATTTCCAGCATGGAGCGAGTCTGGTTCTCTTAACTGGGAATGCGCAGATCTTCATGTACTGTAGGTAATACATTGACCATGGGTAAGTACCTCCTACAACCACACTTCAAAAAATCTGAACTATCCCTATAAAGCTATCTGCAAGACAGCATGGTTCTTCTTAGACATTACAAGAGGCTATTGATCCAAGCTCTTTGATTCCAAAACAATCAGTCAAGGCCTTTTGTAGCAAAAAATTAAGTAAATGTGTCATAATTGTGGAGCATGTATTATTTTGAATAGTAATTACAGCAAGACAGATATATCGGTCAGCAAATGTTATTTGCTGATATTGGCCAGTATCTAGTGAGAGCGGCATATGTTTGATATGCACAAATATAATAACTTTTTTCACAGCATATAATGAAGAAAACAATGTCATAACAAAGTCTTTCCACCTATGTGCTGGAGAAATAAAATAATTATTTCCTTTAACGCTTACAGAATTCACATAATATATAGCTTTTTTGTGTAATCTAACAAAAGAGAAGCTGCACATACTGTGTTATTTTTTTTTTTGGCAAATACTACTTACAAATGATGTTGCTGCTGCTACATCTTAAATTAATTTAGTGAAACATTTATCCTTTTGTCACAAATGCATTAAATACTCTGCTAGATCCACCCAGCAGACAAAGCAAATCCAACAGCTTTCATGGGCTGGTTAGTTTGAAGTATCAACATCTTAAATAATGATAGACAATATCAAAAGATAAAGCCCTAAATCCTACATCAAAAAATGAAATTAACTTCTGAAAAATGAACAATCTCCATTGTGTCGCAGTCAACCTGAATACTGCTCCTGTGACACTCATTTATCATCAGGCTCCAGGAATTGTGTAATTGTGTCTTGATGCTATTCTCAAGGGACATTCTCCTTTTCTTTTCACTTTGGCAGATTCATTTATGTTCACACTACCACCCCTCCACAATCAAAAGAGGAGCGGATAGGAGACGTTTAAGGTGTATGTAAATCCCTGTCTTCACTGTGCAGACTCTTGCCTGTGGAGAGAGAAGAGCTGTTGTTTCAGTCTGTTGATGAGCCGTCACCAGCTGTAGCTTTCGAAGCTGTCATTGCTGGTTAGTTTATGGCCAGTACATTGTGTACAGTACAGCAGGTTCCTGGCAGCTGTACGGCCGACTGTCGAGGAGGAGTAATGAGCAGATAGTTACGATATCCACTGTATGGTGTGAATGTAAATGTTCGTAATTAAGTGAAAATTCACTTGATCAAAGCTCCGCTGCCTAATGATGCCTCGCGCTCGTCTCATCGACAATCTGTGCTTTTCATGTCAGCTGTTTGAAATGGATTAGCCGGTGGGGCTACTGTACCACGGCAATTAGACAACACATTGACACACTTCCACTGTTCCTTAAATGCGGCTCTTGTTAGTCGAGGGGAAAAGGGAAAATCAGAAATCTCTCCGGCTGACGGCAAGTGTCTCCGAGAGATCAGAATGGATGATAATACGGGAACTCTGTTAACAGGTCGGGGGGCAGATTTACTCAGCGCAATCCTATTTGCATTTTGATGGTTTTCTGGAGGTTTCTTTGTTTGTGCCCGGGCATCTCTAGGCAGCACTTCATTGAGACCTGTAGGCTTTCATCCATGGACAAATCAGCATTTTTAATAAACGGAGAGCTGGAGTTATTTTTAGCTTTATGTCCCCTCAGCAAAATCCAATGGAGAAGTGAAATGTGATTTAATGAAGCTTGTTTAATTAGCATTTCACTGAGATCGGAGGGTAAGAAAAAAAAACAAGATCTGGAACTCACTTATCATTTTAATTAACAGTGAAAGTTGACGGTGGGAGGCGGTGGGGGGGGGGTTGCTGTGTACTCTCGGAGCACCTTCCTCTCAAAACATGGCCCATAGAATGAAGTGCTGAATGGCTTTTTGTTGCCAGTAAACAACCCAGACTGATAACAATCATCAGCCTGATAGCGAAGTGTAAATTGGCTGTACCTGTTTATATTCTTTGAATGACTCTGTGCTATTATACCTTTAATGAGGTTAGCGTTCCTACTCTGCCGTAAGATGACTAGCGGGTGAAAGAGCTCTCATTTAACCGAGCCAAGACGGGCTAAGGAGCTTAAAATGTCAAGTTGCCTTTTTGGAGAGAGCACAGGGGATCAGTCTACAACCTTTCACCAGAATAACTAGCTCCTCTGGTCCTCCCTGTGCGCATATGACTGTGCATGTGTACATCCTTGTGTGTGTGTTTGCTCCAGCGCAATTCTTCCCCAGACCTTCGGTGTTAATGAGAGCTAAAATGCTCCACTTCCAAATTACCTTAACAGGGCTGCTCTGTGGCACTCAGTAATCATTTGCGTAAAAAAAATGATAGATGTAATATCTCATTTTAATCCCAATTAGGGTGTTCTGCTGACTGGTTAATTGTTTGTTTTTTCCATGCAAGGGTAATTACTAGTACAATGTGCCAGAGGGAAGCTAATCGTTAAAAACTGACTCATTACCGGGTCCAGTTGGGAATGTTTTAGTGATGATAGCTTTTTCCCCTCAAGAGCACTGTGTCTGGCCAAGTAGAAGGTCACAGTTGACTCACACAGGCAAATGTCCCCGGTTAAATGTCCACCACTCAAACCCATTCTGTGATTTTTACTCACATCTCAAAGCGCAAAGCATGTCAGGTCTTTCCTTAAAATGCCACGAATGACATCATTTTTTTTCTGTGCAGTTTTGCCGGAGGAGAACCTTTAACTACAAACCAGAAAGCATGCTTTTTTGCGGCCTGTGGAGCCACTGCGGGCAGAAAATTGGGCCTCATGCGGGCACCCCACTATGAGCGTATTGCTTAGGCTCAGGGATTCTCAACTGGTGGGTCGGGACCCAAATGTGGGTCGCTGACCTGTTTTCAGTGAGTTGTGGGCCTTTACCTGCGCAAAAAAAACCTGTGGTTTTATTTTGAAGGGGATTTTTCTCATGCCGTCTATTCACTCTCACAGTTTCGACTTTTTTTATTTAATGTTTGTGCATGAAAGCTGTTGAGTCTGTTAAAATAAGGTATGTTGTGTTATCTAAGATTTGTTTTTTAATTAAAATGCAGCTATTTTAGTGTAATAGGGAACATTTTCCTCTCAATCTGCTCCATCTTATCATTAAATACATTTCAGAAGTTGAATATTTTCCTCGTTTTGGGTCTCGTCTCGTCATTACGGGATGATGGTTGGTCCCAAAGCCAGACCAGTTGAGAACCAGTGGCTTAGGCAAGTCTATACTGCAGGTACAAAGTAGGATCAAACTCATTTTTAACATATTTTTCATGTGCACATGCTTCACAGTGTGCCCATTATGCCCACAGTATGCCCACACCCAGCCCAAAGTGTGGGCTGAATGTGGGCTACCCAAACTAAACAGAGTGGGCCCCAAGTGGGACTTAATGTGGGCCCACACCATGCTTACAGTATGGACACCTAATTTGGCACTTCAATTAATTGTAACATTTTGTTTCACTTCACAATACAGAACACATTCTGTATATGTGTTACATTATTATTTGTAAATTCATTTCTACAACCTCAGAAAAAAATGTGATTTTCCAAACATTTTAAAACACATCAAATAAATAAAAAAGTTTGATTACGACAGAAAAAGGGAATTAAGGTTTTAACTATTCTGTGCTGTTGACTCAGAAGGGCCAGTGTAGGTTTTGTGTGGGCAAGCCCACATCGGGCCCACACAGGCAGGTTTAGTGGGAAAGTGGGTAATAACGTCAAATTCAGAGCATGTAAGATTTAACAAGGCAGAGGCTCAATTAGTTTTAACAATGGTGTAAAATATTTCTCATCACCGCAATAGAAAATACTGTCATAAAGAGAGCAATTAAGCAGTGTGATCTCTTAAACTATCTGCTCCCCTGGCGCGATCTGGGCTAAGTATGTCTTTAGTCATGGGAACATTATGCCACAGGGAGGAGGAGCAGCTCCACCCCCACTCCCCCGGTGATTACATGGAGGCAGGGAGAGAGAGAGAACTGCTAGAAATGTATTACCACCTTCTGTCGAGGACCGAAGCGCTCAGAAACCCTCAGCTATTATAAGTCACTGGCAACACTGGAGTAGGCAAATCTCACAACAGCCCCCACCCCTGTAATTACAACAATTCAAAGGTCACTGAGGCTTCTATTAAGGGAAACTTCAATAAAGCAAAGTCATTATCGAGCAGAGAAAACAAGGAGCTGCAACAGACTATAATGAAGGACAAAGCAGGATGAAGCAATAAGTTACCGTGGCCTGTCCACTTTGTTCTCCCGACGCCTCTCAAACGGCAGGCTTTGAAAAACTGAAAGTTTCTGTCAAACACTTTTGTTCTTTCAGCCAGAACAAAGACACTAAAACTGTTTGAGTTCAAGTTTTATTAGAGGACAGGGTGCACTAATCCATATGGGGAGGTGTGAGTAAAACCCAATACGAATAAGCTGTGTGTGTATGAGTGCATATTTTGTGTGAGGCCTGTATTGGTTAATACATCTCGCACCAGAGAATTAATATAAGGTGTGTGTGTGTGTGTTTTTCACCATCAAAGCTCCTTCCCCCCCTTGCTCAAATCGCTGGTCTCATCACATCGAGGGTTAGGTCGCTCAGCAGAGGTTTGATGTTGGCAACCAGACGGAAACCGGCTAATCCAGCCCAGAGCGCTCCCTTCATGGGTCCAGATAGCCAATGCAGAGCATATTGATGAGTTCTGCCTTTGAGGTGCCCTTCAGTATTCATGTCTGGGTATTGACCCACACCTTGAACATCTCCCACTGCATCCAATGATGATAATAGGGCTGGAAAGGAACCTGACAACAAGCATAAATCTGAGATTCCTCTGATATGTCAAGTCTGTCAAACTGAAGTTTGTGAGTGTTTCTGTGTTTACTAGTCCGACCTGACGAAGCAGCAGAACGGTTTCAAGATCACTCTGAAGACGCTTGAGGACAACCTGCTGTCCCGTTTGTCCTCGGCTTCAGGAAACTTCCTGGGTGACACAGAGCTGGTGGAAAACCTGGAGACGACCAAATGTACTGCGGCTGAGATAGAAGAGAAGGTACTGTTGGACCGACGATAGTCAGTAACATTTATTGTTTTTTGCTTCATAAAATGTACCTGGATTCAGAAATATGAAGGATATTACAACAGACACTCATGTTGTCTTACGTCACAATACCTGCTGTATTAGCAATGTGTTTATTGGATATTATGAATGTGGAACCTGAAGTGGTGACGCATTTCAATGCAAGGTGTGATCAGATTATCACGTGGTCGTGTCAGGGCCAGCTCCATTTCTTTGTTTCTCTGTTTTTTGGTCAGCAAATTAGATGCTTTCAGTTTATCTCCTTTCAGCAGAGGAGAATTACTCACAGAACATACTTCAGTGAGTATGTACTGTATGAAGATGTGAGAGTGAGCATTCTGTCACTCAGAGACAAGCGCTGCCTTTGCAGATGTTCATTCTTAACCATAATTGTGCAGGCATTTTCTGAAAAAAAAAAAAAAAGAAAAAAAAAAGACACATAATTGTTGTGTTCCACGCAGTATGAGAACATTTTGGCTGGAACCGTGAAATTGGAATAGCTGAGGGTGTTTTATTGGATGGTGCACTGAGGGGTGAACCCCGATCGTATGCATATCTGTACAGATGCTCGTGTCTTTGACTGTGATTCCCTTTGTGTTTATGCTATCTTTCCTGTAGGTAAAAGAAGCCAGGGTGACAGAGGCCAAAATCAATGAGGCTCGGGAGCACTACCGACCAGCAGCAGCACGGGCTTCCTTATTGTACTTCATAATGAATGACCTCAATAAAATCCACCCCATGTACCAGTTTTCTCTCAAGGTAGCCTGTCTATTGACACGCCGTGTTTCCTACCCGCCTCACGGGCCCCCAGTGAGACCCCTCTTTACGCTCACTTCTCTCTTCCTCCCCTCCGTTTTCCATTTGCTCACCGTGTTTTATGCTCTTTGCTCGGCTTTTATTGTGTCTGTGGCTCCCTAATGTGGTTATGTAGAGTGTAATGTCTTTCATATTGTCAGCCGGCGAGCGCTGAGAGGAGGCAGCCTGAGATATGGTTTGCAATCACTCCCGACTCTGCAGGTAGCTGCCCTGGCACAAGTTATTTCCCAACGTAATCAAATGAAAACACATTCAGAGTGTATATACCTTTGACCTTGAGAATGAAACGAAAGCCATTATAATAAGTGTTCTTTGCACAGTGTTAGAGCAAACTGTGATGAAGTGTGACAGAAATGACACCAGAGCACAAGATAATGACAATTATTATTGTAGCGTTTCAAGTCGTTGTCACTCCAACTACCACTTTTTCAAAGAATGACAGATAAACCCGGGAATTGCAGCTCTGATTAGTAACCACATTCGTATAATTTATACGCGCATTGCTTGTTTTTGTCGAGTCATCACAAGTTAAAAGCACTGTCATATACCGAGCCAGCGCTGAGTGTTGTTGCTGCTGTGGATCCCCAGGCGTTCAGCGTGGTGTTCCAGAAAGCGGTTCTGAAGGCCGAGCCAGACGAGGCTCTGAAGCAGCGGGTGTCCAACCTAATTGACAGCATCACCTCCTCAGTGTTCCAGTACACCACCAGAGGCCTGTTTGAATGTGACAAGCTCACGTACATCGCTCAGCTCGCATTCCAGGTAGGAAGGGGAAAGCCAGTTTCATCTTCTACATGGTTTGTTTTGAGAACAAGCTCCGCCACTGAATCAGTTGCTCCTGAGACCAGCGGACCCTGTTTGGATCTAATCAAGTGGAAAGGGAATGCAGTTTGTGCTGAAAGAACAACAATTCACAGTGCTTCCCGTTTGTTGTGTCCCCAGATCCTTCTGATGAATAAAGAAATAAATCCTGCAGAGCTGGACTTCCTCCTGAGATACCCTGTCCAACCAGGTGTAATATCACCAGTGGATTTCTTATCCAACCACTCCTGGGGAGGGGTCAAGGTACAGAGAGGCAGAGATGGCTGTATTCGTCTCTTTCTGAATTGTGTTCATCTTTTTTGTGTAATTTTTTAAGGAAAATGCAACATTCATTTTTGTGAGTTCATTTATCAAAAAGATCAACAATATATAAATCAATAATTAATTTATGGGTAAGTTAGACACAGTTATCTTGTCAGTTCATTCAAAACATTTATTTGTATTAACTGTCTCTGCAAACTCAGGATGCTTTTTTAAAGGTTTTTAAAATATGTTATGTAAAAGAAGAGGGAACCCTTTATCGTATTTATATAAAGTGCAATGGCTGGAATGCGTTCCAGCGTCCCATGATTTAAAATCGTAACATCTCTCTACCAGTGGTAGTATGTATATACTATATAAAATATATCCCGCTAATATGAAATTAGAAAAAGTCTAAATTGTGATAACTCTTTAAAGGATTACTTAAGATAAATAATACATAAATATGATGGCGTCCTAAACAGTTGACAATTCAAATAGCTGGCTAATACTGTAAATTGGTGTATTTTCAGATAGAAGCAGTTTTATAAACACACTATTTTAAAGCGTAAGGAGGAGCATCCTTCAGTCACCTGCGTGTTCTGAGCGCACGGACTTTAGATGTGAGTGTGCACAAGACACATTTGAACACGAGCGAAATGTTTTTGTCCAAGAAGAAGAAATTTGAGCTGGAGCATGCGACCACAAAATGTGAGCACGAGGAGAATAAATCTATGCAGGAGAAGGAGCTGTGTCACTGAAAAGGAATAAGATCGTGCACTCAAACTGAAAATGTTCGCTCTTGAATAAAGATAGGATAATTCTTCCATACAAAACAACTGAGAAAGTTAGAAGGCGAGGAGGGTGGGTCAGTATTGCTCCTGTGAATGAAACGCATCCAACTTGTAAATGTACATTAAACAGCGTCAACCCAGATGTGTTGATTCCAAAACAAGTAAAAAAAATGAACTGGATCCCAACTCCAATCGGAATCTGCTTTACATTGACAGTGATAATAACATGTCACATGTTAATATGAAATGTATGATTTACTGTGAAAGTAGATTCTACAAATTCTACAATAATTTAGCAGACACTTTTATCCAAAGCAACGTACATTTAAGAGTTTGTACAACAGCAAAATGTTTGTTGTTTAGGTTTTTCCACAGGGATTCTTTGTTTGATATTATAGTTAAACTTTTTGTGTTTGGAGGTATCGGTGTACAGTTTGAACTGGTCGTGTCCAAAAGGATGAATGTCCGTGTGAAAGGGTCTGCACTGATGTTAGCTTACATTATTTGTGTAGTAGTAGGACAACTTTCATTTTAGGGGGATTTTTCCTGATATCCTCATGCTAAAATTGACTTAAGTCCACATTGTCAATTTTTTCCACCCTGATGTTTTGTACCCCTGCTCAAAGGTCAAGACTGTCAAGATGGTTTAAATAGTAAATTGATTGCACTTGTATGGCATTTTTCTATTCTTAGTGAGCACTCATGGAGCTTTAACACCAATCACTCATTCACACACACATTGATACAGTGGTGGCAGAGGCTGTCCTACATGGTGCCACCTGCCACCATCAGAATTCATTCAAACACTGATGAAAACGGCATTGGGAGCAGATTGGAGTTCAGTAGAGTTCAAGAATGCTTTAATTTGTAGGCTGCCATGGTCAGGGATCAAACCCCCGACCTTCTGATCCAGTTGCAACTGCTCTACCATCTGAGCCCCAGTCGCCCCAGTTTAAGCCCAGTCAGTAGAAAATTCCTGCGTCAAATTTTAGTTCCAGTTTCTACACAAAAGCTCTGTGTATTTTACCTCTGCATGTATAATTCCATTGTGATTCCACTGAAATGAATAACTTTCTGAAACTTTGCTGTTACAAATGAAGGCTAGTTATAAAACTTTGTTGTTTTAAAATGCAGGCTAGTTCAGGGAGCCAATTAGACGCCACCCATCTGTAAAGTGACTCACATTGTTGAAATCTCAAAAAACAGTCAACTTGAACTTGTCTGTTTTTCCCAATCTGTTTTCCTTCTGTCACATAACAAAGATGTGACTGAAATCCACTATTTCCATCAAGTTTTTTAGCTGCTTTAGTTGGTTAGGGGAGTTGCTTTCTATGATGTATTTTTTTTTGCACCCCCAGTCTCTCTGCAACAACCTTTCAATCAAGTGAAAACATGCTTAAACAGCGGGCAGTTAGTTTTCTGTGTTCGCCCAGACTTCCACTCTAACAGCATGTAATTCTCTGGAGCTTGGCTCTGTGACCCTGATGTGTTTTAGCATTGAAAGGTCACCAGAAAAACTCTGCATACCCGCATTTCATCTTAAAGAACAGACGACTGGCAATGCAGCCCCGTGGAAGTCTAGCAGCAGAGGTTCCTTCTCTTGTCAGATCAGTTTAGCAGCAAACTAAACCCTAACGGCAGCATGTTTTTTTATCCTCTCGTGCTCATGAATTTTTCAATCTGTACCACCTAGAATATCAACTTGACCGAAAACCCCTCCGAGGGTTTGCAGACGGGCCTTTCCTCTACTGCACTCAACCCGATGTGGATACTTAAGGCCCTGCTAATCAAATTATGTCACTCAAGTTTCTTATCGCAATTGGGAACATAATCAGTTGAAAGGCTTTAGAGGAGGGTGAGATCCTCTGATTGTTTGGCTCTCTTGATGATATTAGCAGTGCATGAATCCCACGAGACTCAGTGTATTCTCCACTCACCAGGGCTCAGAGGTTGCCAACCTCCTGTGGTAATTAAACAAACTGAGTTGAAGTGATAAACACTGTGCTGAGCCACTTCGTCTCACTTTTCCTTGCCGCCTCGTGCCCAGTGGTGAGCGATGGTACAAAAGGCAGGTTTTATGGATTCACATGGATATTTCTTTTCTCTGGGACACCGCTACTAGTATATACAGTACAGCAGACAGCGTACACACTCATCAGTGTGTGCACCTGCTCGAGGCTGCACTGCTTGACGCTGCTGTTCTCTACAGATGAGATAAGGTGTCTGTCAGCTGGGGGATCACAATGAAGCCCCTACTGGCCCTGCAACGACTGCATATTCAGTTCTCCCCCCCCACCCCCCGTCCCGTT
>CAFUXE010000429.1:277793-295171 GCA_903364295.1 Serranus cabrilla | reverse complement strand
CTCACTGACGGGTAATTATACTGCAGAACAGCAGCTCCCGCTCAGATGTGTCTTAGAGACAGAGATGCAGAAACTTTGAAAGCAGCCCATTGGGAGGGAGAGAGGGGAGAGACGGAGAAGGCAATCAATCGGACAGATTGGAGTTGAATATCCCACATGGAACAGACAGTGGGAATCGAGTGGCCTAAACTCGCCAGCCTCTTTGCACATTTACTGCTAAAGTCATCCCATTTGCAGCCAGTCACAGAAATATATGCACATACCAGAGAAAGCAGAAGAGACAATTTAAAAGAGATGCTCCAACACGGTGTCCTTACTTCACATACTGTGGAATGGCCCAATCCAGACTACGTGATATCAGGGACTGAGAATGTTGCAGTTATTAGGCATGCACTGTAACCATTTTTTTCAGGTTGTGAAAGTCTGTGATGGAATGTGAAAATGTGAAACTGTGAAGAATGCATGACTCTATAATCTGATGCAGTGACTATTTAGTTACAAAACTTTACTAGATTCTGATTTTGTTCTTCTTTTAAAAATCTTAAATTGAGAATTGGACATAATTCATTTTATCTTTTGATGTAAACATGATCCTTTTGGGCTACCTTAAGAAATATGAGGATTGTAGCTATTTAACTAATTAAGGTGAAATGAATTTTCTTTTGAGTGAATCATATTAACCAACATTGTATGGTCTTTATAATAGAGGTGTGCAACAAGAGAAGCCACTTATATGATCAATTGAAAATTTTGTATCACATTCTGTGTTCAGTATGTGGCATTAGTGAACGTGCACTAAACAGGCGTATGCAGCTGAAGATCACACATTGTAAATTTCATTTCAATGTCATTTTCACAATGTAAACCGGATGATGTTGTGACAAAAGGCTGATGACTATGAGTCAACATTGGTATGTAGATGTCTTCGAGGCGGACTTTCATCAATCAAGAGACGTTTGAGGCCGATTTGAAAATTAACATTCACATCATAGTAACTTCCTGTGATTTGTTTCCCAAAATTTAGGACATTTCTGCAAGAAATACATATACATATACATATTTTGCTAAATAACTGCTGAGAAACCTCTTTATTGTCAATATGTCAAGGAAAGTCATCTTCTGAATGCTTTAGGTCTCTAGTTTTTGGTTGTTAAGGGCAGGCCATAATTATCTTAGAGGTCACAACAGGACAGTGAGCTGCATGTAAACTGCATGTTATCAGCATGAAGTGAATATGTATGTAAAAGTGTACATGTGGGAACCCATAGAGCTCATTTTCATTAAGACATCTTGAGGTCAGAGGGCCCATTTGAAACTCGCCATGTTCCTATAGCTGAAAAACAGTCTAACTTTGGTGTTCTTTCATCCTCTTCCTATATCATGCTCATGGTTGGTACCAATGCTCTCCTTAGATCTTCTAGTTTTATATTATTTCAATATCTAAAATAGGCTCTGAAAGTAAAACCAAATGGACGAAAAGCAGTCAGGTAAATAAGGGTTAATTTGCTAGGTGTTGGGCTCTCAAAGCCGCCAATGAATTAGCCTTTATTTAATGACAGACCATCTATCTTTTACTTTTTAAGGCTACTGGTTGGAGATACCCAACCATTGAAAATAAAAACCTCCAAAGCCTACAGCACTGAAACTATATCCTGCATATTTGTACATTTCCTCCCCTTCACTTTTTAAATTTGGCCTCCGCCGTCTGTCAGTGCCTGTAGTGTGTCGGCAGTCCTGTTTTGCTGTGTTGCTATGTCAGTCTGGAGTCTGACTGCTTCTCCACTGCAGGGCCGCCTCCTCAGCGCTGGAGCCCAGCTGTGCATCTGTCCTTAGCTCTGCTCCTTGATGAATGTGTTTTTGTGTGTGTGAAAGAGAAATATTGTGCGCGTGTACCTGCATGTGTTTGTATTTGCTTGTTTACGAGCCAGCGTGTGTGCGTGACAGGCAGTTTGATGTGCCATTGTGCTTTCCCTCGGGTTGTGTTTGATAGCAATGCATCAGAGACCTTGCCAGTGGTGTCTTCTAATGGGTTTTAGATTCAACTTTTATATTATTATGTAAATAGGTGACTCTCTGATGTAGTATCAGCGCAGTCATCACAGGGGCTGGAAGGCCCTTATCAAGAAGACGTTAAGGGAACAAAAAATGTTGCACCTGAAAGTTAATTAAAAAGCCATAAAATAGTAGCTGCTCCTCTGTCTTGTTTGTTTGTCTGTTGGCCTGCTGCTCTCTCTCTCTCCCTCTCTCTCTCTCCGTTCCTCCCTCACTTCTTCCCCTGCAGCCAGAGGATGAATGGTTTCATTACAGTGACAAGTTCTGAGGCAGTCTGACTTCCTCTGTTGGCTCTTTATTGCCAAACTATTTACATGCCAAGAGGAAGGGTTGTACTGGCTTGATGAAAAAGCACTTGAATTTAGACTTTTAATTTGTATACCATTCATTATTCTCTCAGGCATCAAGAGGCAAACTAACTTATCCCCCCTTTCAGCTTCGAGCTCCTCCCGCACTCAGTCTCGCAGAATGTAAAACTTTTCTCTCGCATATTTTTTTTTTTCAACAACGCTCCCAAAAAATTTACGCTCCTCTCGCTGTCATGTCCCGTCGTTTGGAAAGAGAGCTAACTTCAGCCATCATAAGGAAGATTAAATATGGAGAGCAAAGGGAAATGAGAAAGTAAAGAGGCTTATGAATTAATGACTGGAGTTATTAGTGCTGTAATTAGATTTAGGGAATGGGCAGTGCTGCATGGTGAGATGTGGGGGGCTTGGCTGACTCCTTATCATTCACAGGATATCCTGTAAGTGTCAGGACAGTTGAGATGGAAAATTGAGCTCATCCATGCTTGTGTGATCGTACAAGTCAGCTCCACTACCCGCGCTACAGTGAGAGATGAATATGCAGAAAAGTGAGGCTGAAGTTACAGTGGAGAACGGTCGCTTAATGTCAGCAACCTAGAAATGAGTTTCAAGTGCTATGTACCATTTAATTTGGTGCCACATCAAAGTCACAGTGAAGAGAGGAGAATATGCAACATTTTAATTGCTCCTTTTTGCTAGTTGTCATTACAAACATAAATTATATGAGCAATTCCAGTGTCAAGTACCGTATTAAGCTATTATGTGTTATCCATTAAAGCCCAGACTTTCACGGATATCCAACAGAAAACACTATCTGGGTGTAGATTAGGCACTCTGCCCTCACAGAGGAGAATTAATTTAGCCTAACTGTTAGCCTGTCAGCTAGCAACAACGTGCAGTTTTTCCTTCTTAACCCTATACTTGCTGATTCTGTTTCCTGTAGAATATCCACTTGGTGGCTCGCTGGCTCGGTACTTTAGAGAAACTTCTGGAGCAGCACGGAGAAGTGGGTCACGAAAACTTCCGGGTGCTTGTCAGTGCTGAACCCTCCTCAACCCCTGAGGGCCACATCATCCCACAGGGCATCCTGGAGAACTCCATCAAGATCACCAATGAGCCACCTACCGGCATGCACGCCAACCTGCACAAAGCCCTGGACAACTTCAACCAGGTAAAACACTGCAAGGTTTGAAGTCATTCTTGGAGGCTGTCTGATAAATGTAAACTCTCAATTGGTTGAAAACAATTAAAACCAGTGAGTTACTGGCCAAACACAAAAACAATATATAAATGCAGCTTTAAATGTCCCCTCATCTGTGATTATAATCAAATTCTAAATTGTAATAAATTTATTTCAATATAACATTCTGAAAGAGACTTTTTGATTATAAAGGTCCCATCAAATGATAACATAACTTGTTTAACATGAATCTTTTCAGTCTCCATCATTAACAATGGCAAAAATAGGACATTTTATTTGATAGAAGGGATCGATGAAAAATCTGAGATCATCTGGACTTTTTATTCACTAGTAAAAAGTGATTCCAGTAACAATTAAAATACAATGCTTGTTGTTGTTACATGCCAGCCTTCTCTGAAGGACTCTTTTTGTCAGTTGAGACAACACCTGCCACTTTTCCTCACAGATTTCTCATCAAGTTGCCAATTTGCAGAAATGTAGGAAATAACAGACGGGTAGCGTCACCTTCACTCACACTGGAAATGCCTCTGTTAGGCAAAGTAAGCTTTTCCAAGATGGCAACTGTGGGAACCACCCACAGGGCTTAATTTGTGCTCATCAGAACCTGTGGGTGACGTCACAGAGATTATGTCCATTGTTTTTACAGTCTGTGCCTCTGTTTGTGTGGTTGCATTCTGCAGGGATATGTTGGTACATTGGGAGTGAGCTGAGACCAAAGCAAAGTCTATCTCTGTGTTTGTTATTGAGACTGACCGGACAATATCGTGCTCCTGGGCCATTCTGCAGCCTCTGTAGTTTGAATGGATCTCTGTGTTGCAGTGGCCTTTTCCCTTTTCTCTACCTTATCAGCTCTCCTCTCTATCTAAGCCTTACCATTACCTCAGTGCTTTGCTGCCAATGCATCTTCCTGCGCACCATTACCTGAGTGCTCAGCTTCTTCCCAGACCATTTCCAAGATCCTTAGTTTGCCGATGTCTATCTGCCTGATAAGTGCAACATGCTTGTGTGAGCCCTGCCTTATGCAGACCCACAGCGAGGTCCACTGAGGTAAGGATGGGCGATTATTCCAGTCATGTGTACCCAGTGAAAGCTAATCAATGTTAGGCTAACTCTCTGTAATAGCCCACCTGCGTGGCTAAAGCCAGCGCTAAGCCTGAGAAATGACAGTTTCTTTGCTCTTGACCTTTTCACCCAGTGATGTTTACAGTTCTACTGCCTATTTGCACCCAGAAGCCACTAAGATGGAGTCTGGGACAATGGCACAATGATTTCGGTTTTTACTGACATAACACTTGTATAATACTGTTGTGAAATAAGCTCTCGTGGCTTTGCAGTTCCCTGTTTGCTGACACGGATTGTTTCAGTTAACAACATATTTCTCAAGTGCTTTGGTTATTCATACTCACGCACACCCCTTATACTAATCTTCATTCTTCTTTCATGTGCATGCTTATGTGTGTTTATGTGTCCTCCTCTCTGCAGTCTGACTGGATGTCGTTTCTCTCCAGTCCACAGGTCATGAATAGGGAGGCTATGCATCTCTTTCAGCTGTGTTGAGCAGAGGAGTACCATGCAGAATATTAACTACGTCTCTGAAAGGGTGTGCGTATGTGTGTGAGCGCTAGTCACTCTTCACTGTACTTGTGTGTGTGTGCATGTGCATCGTAGAAGTCGGCTCCCCAGGGGCACTGCAGCAGGAAAGTGAAAGGGCCTTCACCATGGCACTCCCCATGACACATGCTGGAATAAAGAGAATTTAGCCTTCCTATTTCCATAGGGGTTATTGGCATGCTTATTTAACTGTCTCTCCCCCCCAGAGATTACAATGCCATTTACGTCCAGTTTTTTTTATTTGCTTGTCTGGAATAATGAGCCCAGGAGATGGTCGGAGACTGAAAGCGCCTGACAAGTTGTGACAATTAAAAGGGAATTTCATTGTCAGGTTTATTGCCATCTAGTCATCTCATTGTCTGTCTGTTAGTGTGCTGCGCCACTGGGGATTTGACAAAATAAAACAGATCACAGGGCTATCTGCCACAACTTTTTACCTGTAACACCCTGCCATGGTTCAGCTAATGCAGCTGTACAGTTCAGGAGGTTTGAGTGTGTCTTTTATATGCACTCTGTGTCGTTGTTTTCCAGGACACACTGGAAATGTGTGCGAGGGAGAATGAGTTTAAGAGCATTTTGTTTGCCCTGTGCTACTTCCATGCGGTGGTGGCAGAGAGGAGGAAGTTTGGTCCTCAGGGTTGGAACAGATCATATCCCTTCAACGTCGGAGACCTCACCATATCTATAAATGTCCTCTACAACTACCTGGAGGCCAATCCTAAGGTACATGTGTCTTTTTTTTATTTTTTTCTTAATTTGTTGTGGTGCAAAGGATTACAAAGACCAGGGTTTGTAATCTTAATTGAAAATCTAAACATGTGACCTTAAGCTAAACACCACAAGCCACCTTTAGCAAAGCAGCATCCCCCTCTGTCTAATTCCCAGGTGCCATATGATGACCTGCGCTACTTGTTCGGTGAGATCATGTACGGGGGTCACATTACGGATGACTGGGACCGCCGTCTGTGTCGGACCTACCTGGAGGAATTTATCAAGCCTGAGATGATGGAGGGAGAGCTGCATCTAGCACCAGGCTTCCCTTTACCTGGAAACATGGACTACGACAGCTACCACCATGTGAGGCAGACTCTGACTAGGCAATCCCTAGCCTTTTAATTAAATCAAAGGTTAATTCAGGCAATAAATACAATTTAACCCTAAGTTATAATACAAGAAAATATTAAGATTACAACAGTGGCATTCTTAGTAGTTTCTTGGGATCTCCAGGGGTCCCCGAGGTACTTCTGTGTAGCATTGTTAGATATTGCTCCAGTTGAATAACTATAAAATAATGTGTACATGCTTTCATTATTTCCAATGTACAGTGTAGTTATACCGTTTAATGCCAAATCAATATCAATAAAACTCTTCCCGTATGGGTGGTTGGGACATAACAGATTGTAGCTTCAGTTATATAAACATTTCTCTGAGGTGGAGCTTCCTTTTGAGTTGGAACAATTTTCCAGTTAGTCTAACTAGGAAACTGTTACAAAAGTCCTCTAACAGGGAAACTTAAAAGACATGAATGTCACAATAGTTGGAACAGAGACTTAGACATAATTTTCTGTGTGACATATTGAAAATGTTTGCGACCTGTGTGTTTCTTTTGTGACACGAGAGAACACACAGTAATGTGTAGGCTACATAAAGAAAATTTCATGTAAATCAGATGCAAAAGTTCAAATTACCGACTTCTGGTTAGGTGGTTTGTTGTGCGTATTACATTTTGTACATTTTCAAGGATCACAAGGGCATCACAATGCTTTTTAAAGGCTAAAAGTAATTAGGAGGTGTTATAGACCCGTGGTCAAACCTGGTTTGACATCAAATTGAAATACTTGCTTCGTTGAACATGGGTGCAAAGTTCACTGTGTTTTACGTCTCCTAAAGTCTTCAAATGTGAAAATTGAATTAAGAAAATTAACGGCCAAAATCCAAGATGACTGACTTCATCACGAGGGACCATTTGGCCCCTGGCATTTTGTGCTTGGGCCCTAATAAATATTTAGGTTGTTCCATTCATCGCAGGGAAAACATGCTAAATATTCGAGGTTTCCCTCTCCCCAACAGACGCATAATCCCTCTAGCATGTTCTGGGTCGACCCCAGGGCCTCTTACCAGTTGGATGTGCCCAGGTCCCTCTTACAGGAGGTGCTTGGAAGGCATAGGTGACCAAGGACTAGTACATTGAGAACTCTGCCTTCCAGCTCTACTCGATGGCCTGGTACATTGTTTACATCACTGCTAAGGCTGCACATAACTATTTGTCAATCTCATACTTTATTCTATGTTCACTCATGTACAAGAACAAGAGATGCTTGAGCTCTTTGTAATGTACAAAGCCAGCATTTTGTATTATTCTTGCTATTCTATGCTTGTCTGTCGTACGTAAATTGTTTATCGTTTGGATGAAAAACCTTTATTGGCTGGCTGATTAAAAAATTAGATATGTTGTTGCAACTGCAGTAACAAAAAGGCTCAGATATTTATATTGATAAATAAACAAGGCAAGGCATATTGTGGCCATTTCAGTGTTTCTTTTCCTAAGCTGTATTCTGTGACAGCTGGAACCAGTTTTCATTGGTATCCCTTAAAGAAAACTGACAACAGCCAAACATTGTGTGAATAACAGTGGTTCAGAAAATGTGTTCTTGCAGACTGTCCAGATTTCCACCATAAGATCCCCAAGGAAGCCGGGGGAGTGGGGTTTTTATTTTTCAATTTTCCCTCAGTTGGGTAGTGTTACTCAAACACACATCCTGGCTCTCGTAGTGGCTCTGGTGCAAAGAATTTGAGTGTTTTACTCAGTTTTTGCTGTGTGGGGACACAGCCAAACTGAGGGCAGAGTGATGGAGATTTGGAGAGCAGGGCCTGTAACGGCCCGTGGGTCCCCGACAGTCTGTCAGGCCATCTCCTCCCTCACAACCATCAGGGGCAGATTTACAGTGTGTTTAGGAGAGAAGAGGGAAGGGATAAGCACAAAAAAGTAAGGTGACTCAGCAGTTTTACTCCTCTTTCAACAATATACAGGTGGATGCAATCAGCAAAAGTTAGCCAGCAAGTACAGAGGAGATCAAAGAAGCTGACTACAAAGTGTTTCTGTATTAAAGGCCAATATACTTTTCCATCAAAACTTTCATCAGGACATTATGATTAGAAGAGCTTTTTTTATATAATGTAATATAAGTGCCCCACAAAAAGCAGCCTTTTTCAGTTGAGCTTACACTTTCATCTGCACTAACTTAAAAGCATATTGATATTCATTATGGACCAGCAGATGGAAATGCCACATTTGCTTCTTGTTATGGTCATTAACAGTCTGTCAATTGATCCTGTGTGTTTGAATCTCACCCAGAAATATCTCATCATTTATATGGTTCCATTCTTGTCCTTTGTCAGCAGTACTTTAGAAGAGACATCTGACAGAGGAAAAGACTTTCGTACTTTTCTATTCGGAAGTAATTGGACCTTGCAGTCTTAATGTAAATGATCTAGAGCTAAATTAGGATGGGTGTTAAAATGTCCCATTTAGCTGCAAAAACATGCATTTAAATTGTCTTAATTTTCAGACAGGGTTTTGATCAGGTTTCACAAATTTCTAACTTTCTTAAAAACATAAACTTAAGCTTCACACTGATATCCATAAAAATCAGTATTAAGATTTCTTTTGACAAACAAGTTCTACACAGTTCTGACATGGATTTCTTCTGCTCTAGTACATTGACAACACCCTACCTGCCGAGTCGCCCTACCTGTACGGCCTTCATCCCAATGCTGAGATCGGCTTCCTCACGCAAACGTCTGAGAAGCTTTTTCGCACAGTGCTGGAGATGCAGCCTAGAGACACGGGAGCCGGTGAGGGGGTTGGGACGACACGTGAGGACAAGGTCAGTATTTGGACAACCAATGATTTCACCCGTAAGAGATTGTTAAATATCTCACTTTAAATCTATTTGATCTGCTGCTATAACAGCCTTCACTTGCAGCATTTCAATTCATCTCAATCATGTTTCATGGAGTTTAGGTCAAAGTCTTGTGCAAGCCACTCAAGTTTTTCCACACCGAGCTGGGAAATATATTTCTTAAGTCACTTTGTTTAGTTTATTAGTTTCTTTGTGTCCAAAGACATTGTCATGTTGAAACAGGAAACTGTTCTTTCTACACTATGTCATTGTGTGCTGTCACATAAAATTTTAATTGTTAGTGCAACATTCCAATTGGAATTTCCCACAGCCTGAAGTTATGCATTAAAATTTTACTTATCCAAGCAATCAACCAAGCCCCATAGATATGACTTTTACTGTCATATATGACAAAGAAAGACAGCAAAACTTGACATTTGAAAAGCTACAACCAGTAAATGTTTTAAATTAGTCAGTTATAAAAAAACTGAGAAACTTTTGATGTCGTTTCAGATCCAACAGAAAAATACTTTGACCATAGGAAATAGATCAATGCTAGACAGGCTCTCAGATTCTTTGATGAGTTTTAAATTTATTTCCTTCTTACTGGTTCTCGAATCTGATTGCCTTGAATATGGAATATCTAACAGAATCTCCAACCTAAACGACAGAGTAGAGCGTTTGACATTACCACTTATGACGACATATATGAGCATCAAAAGTGGCATCCAGTACAGCGAGGCGTTCTAAAAATAGATAGTTCTACATAACCACTGACCTGGTTAGGCGTTATAAAGATAGTTTAAACAGTAGAGAAATGTACTTAAATGCAGAGAGTGAAGTAGTTACAAGGGTGACGTGATGACCATAAGTAAGGAAGCTACGTAAAAAAGGAAGTTACTTTAAAAATTGTTTACTATTGTTTTCACACGGGGCAAGAACCCTGTTCTCCTGGTTAAAGTTCATAGTTTGTTTGACCTCCCCTCCCTCCCGCCTCAAACGTGACATCTGCCATTTAAAATCGCCATCAATTACTACGACGATGTCAGCAAGATGGTGCTAGGAGGACAGTATAAGTTGTATACACAGTGACTTTGAGGGGAGACCTATCAGGGATTATACAAGCGTCATCAGATATAGACACAACAAACATGTAGTTAAAGAAACGTAGTTGTACAAAATATTGTGTGGTCTCAGGGGTGCTCTCTGATTATTCACTGGATTTATCCGGTTAGTTTGACCCTTATTCCCCTTAGGAATATTAAGTGGTCCCAAAGAGACCCAGAAGCGACATCTTCACAATTTTAATTTGGCGTTTTTTTTCTGTTGTTGTGACAGACCCACAAAGCAGATTGGTGAGGTTAAGGGGAGTAAAATGGTGGCATTTTTAACTCAAGTTCTGATTCTGATGTGATGTTCAGTTTTGAAAAGTCAAACACTTATAAATAGGAGACATCCTGTGCAGATACGTAAAACAAAGCCTTTCACAAAGCCGACTGTCTCACTAAATTCTGGGCTACAGCAGCAAATCTTAAATGTATGATGACAACAGGTGACATTCTCTGTAGAGGCTGCACACTGAATTGAAAATAAATTGCAGACCAACTGTTTGGGGCTTCTGACAGCACCCAGGGTGATTTTTACAGGGATGGCATTTTCTGGTTCAGTACTTTGCACTGAAATAAAGCTTATTTGAGTGTAAAAGCTCAAACAAATATCCTGTCAGTGAGAGCGCAGCCTCGCATACTCCCTCAATGGAGCAAGTGTCACTTTTTAAATATCATAAATAAGGGTCTTGGTTGTCTGAGTGTTAGCTTTGTTAAAAAGTAATTTATGCTTACTCTTCCTTGAAACAAGCCGGAGTTGTGTAACAGACTTTCTATTGCTTTTATTACCATCAGCCTGATTTCTGTTCTGAAACCTCTTATTTTTTTAATAAGGGCATGACTAGTTTTGTACTTAACATGAACTTAAAAAGTGTTAATTCTGATTGCATTTTGTTCAATACAAAGGTTACACTTTAGCCATACTTCTTTAAGTTCCGCCCTAGTTTGCATTTCACGTGTTTTGAATTACATTCTGGTCACATTCCGAGAGCTTACCTATCTGAGCCATTCTGAAGAAAAAACAATAAAAGACAACCTGTATCTCAAGTTGTAACCAAGTGTTCTCTATAGCTAATTTCCTCATGCAGGAGCACATTTCAGCAACAAGGTGAAGTGCTTCACACAAGACATCAAAAGCATCACGACAAAGGGCAGAAAAACACAATTTGAAAGGACATTTTAAAATCAATCAACAAAACAAAGAGAGAGAAACAAAAACAGCTAAAACAGAAATTTAAATATAATAAAAGTTATATAAGAAATAAGAGTAAAAGTTACAGTGCAAAGTTATAAAGTTAAAAAAAAGGCTCTTTTATTTTCTCTGAAATACAATTAGGGAAACAGACATCTATTTATTACAGTAAAACGCAGAGGAGCAGACATCTGCAGCTATGTGTACTATATGGTGGCTGTATGTAGCNNNNGGCCTAGAAGCCTGGATACTCGTAAGCATACACAGTTTACCAAGACGCTCACTTTGTATTCAGTGTGCTCGGTAGCTGCCAAACCCAGATCAGGTCATGGAACTGAAAAATCCATAGATATGATGACCTCATATCCTTTGTCCGGCACATAATCTGCTGATTGATCGCTAATGCGGGTTGCCTTGGGAAAGTGTTGACATGGGCATTAGCTTTCATCACTTACCCATAAAAATATGATGTGAGCATTGATTTTCATGGAGGGATTAGACTGTTATTGAAAACAAAGAGCTACCTTGCAAAATGTAACATGAATATTTATGAACTGTCTATTTCAAACTGTTACACTTTCTCAGGCTATCAGCATTGGCACTACTGGGTTTATTTGACACCGATAACCCAATCTCTCTCAAGTCTTTTGATTCAAGGAGAATTTTTTCCCCTTCTGTTTTTCTCAGGAGTATCCATAATTTGAATCAAACTATAGTTCTTGCTGTTTGTTCACTCATGACACACTTGTTCATTTCCTCGACATGATCAGGTGCGTGCAGTGCTGGAGGAGATTTTGGAGAAGCTCCCGGAGCAGTTCAGCATGGCCGAGCTGCTGGGAAAGGCGGAGGAGAGGACTCCCTACCAGGTGGTGGCGCTGCAGGAGTGTGAGCGCATGAACCTCCTCACACAGGAGATCAGACGCTCCCTCTGTGAGCTCAGTCTGGGACTCAAGGTGAGGAGACTGCTAGCTGGCACAGACGGACCAAAGGGAAGCTATAGTCATAGCTATAGTCTGTCCATGATATAGCCAACTTTCTGCTGTTTCTCTCTGTAGAGATTCTACAAACTCAAGCAAAGTTGTTCACATGATTCGATTACAGCAAGACTCAAGTGATACATTGATCTTACCTCAAACATTCTCGCCAATTCAACTCATCTGTTACTACCTCCGAAGGCAGTACAGAGCCGGGATCACTTGATCCCCCTATTATGCCACTGGCAGATTGCAGACGAAACGTTACAGAGGTGTAAATATCGCGGCTTGAAACAGCAGTCTGAACAGGGCTTCTGACTCCCTCAATCAATCCATTTTAAGATGCACGAGAAAAAAGCTGGGTTCACGAGCCTGTGGTGTCCTCTTGTGTGCACAGGGCTAAGCATCAACTTGTGGAGCTAAAGACATAAGAACAAATGTTGTGGGCATCTGCTGATTCTGGCAAGATTTATAAAGCTTCATAAATGATACGAGGCGATTCCTGAGGCAGATAACGTTAAAAGTAATATTCAAACAGGACATTTAAGGATAATACACAAACAACTACATGGCAGAGGCAGCGCAGTCCACAACAGTGATATATATAACCGATGCTCATGACCACGGAACAAAACAAAGTAACTGGAAAAGTAACTTGACTTTTAGTAAAGGACTTTTAATGTAACTTTTTTTATGTGACTTCATTGTGACTTGACTCATGAATTTAATTGTTTGCGTAACTTCTGTTGTTTGCGTAACTTCTGTGGTTTCTCTTCCGGCATTTCAGGTACATTTATTTACTTAAATTGTCTTTTATGACGCCTTACCAGGAAGTGTTTTGCCCTTAACCTAGGTCAGTGCTTTTGAAACATAAATTGACAGAAACTGCAGCCATATGTGTACGTATAATGATGTGTGTGCTATTTTTCGAACGCTCAACTGATTCATTAATTCATTTAATAATTCAATTCAATTTAAGAGTTAGCAGTAGCTGAGCTTGAAATGAAATGATTGAAATTCCATTTGGACAATGAGTTAAATTACAGAGCAACACGGTGGATATTTAATTTCATTTAATGAATTTATTTCAATAAGTGTAATGTAAAACAAATTAAGTTGCAGTGAACTCAAAATCTACCACAAAACCCTTAATTATCCTCAACACCTATGATTCACACCACATTGGTGTGGCTGCTGTTGAGTGCGACGGGCTGCTGATTTAATGTTTCTGCATAACTCAACCTTTTTCTCTGTTGTTTGTCACAAGCTCAGTCGTCAGAATGACTCAGACATTTGGCTTTCAGAGGAGCAGAAAGGAATGAGACGTCTGCGCCCTGTGTGTCAAGCCTGACTGAGTCGTGTGTTAACAACAAGCGAAAAGAGAGAAGGGAGGGAGTGGGGGGTTATGAGGCTTCGATCTCCTGACACTACAAGCCTCAATAAATCGGCTCGGTGATTTAAAAGCCATGTAGACTACTGTACAAACAAATGGAAATATATTTTGTCTTCATACTGGATAAATAGGAGCCTTGAGAATGTTAGGCAGCTTCATCGTGCCATGTTGTGTCAAAGTATGCTGAATGCTATTTCCATTTGAGTGTTTGATGGTTCACTGTAAACATACAGAATCTTATCACCATCATAAGCAATTGTTATGGTATGTTATGTCACATACGGCTATCTTTACATCAGCCATTCATCTGCCTCAGTCTCTGTGGAGGAAGAACACCACTGTTGTCTCATTACTCTTCAGTGCCATCTTCTTTTGGCTATCGTACAGCATGTTTCCTTATCTGGGTTGGCACGTGTATTTCTGCATCAATAGTGAGGGGTTATTACTATTCAACACCTTTTGTGGCTGGGAGGTGTCACCTCCAATGTCTAGCATCTGCGGCAAACAGGAAGTGACACGTTGTACTCCTGGGATGAACTTTTATGTACAAAAGATACAGCATCTGTCTGCACTGAGAACAGAAATCCTAATTAAAATGGATATTTTCCAGGAAGAGGATGAAAGCAAAAAGCCAGATATTTCTAATATCCACAAGCCACCTTTTTATCAAACTACAGCAATTACTGGAAAATTCATATTATAGCAGATTATGTCCAAATGTTGTTTTTCTGCTACAACACATAACTCTTTCATTTGCATGCCTTGTGCTCTCCTTTGAGGAAAATTTCTATTGCTATTTCTATCTGCTTCTATAATTCCGTTCAGAATGTGAGTCTGAAACTGATCCATTGGGCTGTGATTATGGGGCGTGTTTCAACCGAACCAGGAAAAAAAATGCCTCTTCGCTCTAGTGGATAGATCGACAACCAATCGGAGCAGCGTAAGGTGTGACGTATGTTCAAAAAATGTGACGTATAGAAGCTCCTCAACGGAGCAGTGCCAGACCGAACTGCCCGCAGAAAAATGTTGTAGGTGGGGCTAAAGTTCAGCTGCAGCCAGGCTAACAACAGCAATTATGCAACACAAATCAAATGAACAAATGGGGAAATTTATGGTCGTATGGTGTCGTATTTATGACGCCAGACGTGGGGCCCAAATGGAATCTCTGGGTCCTCCCTTCTCTGGAGGAGTTCTCAAAGTTGGTAATTGTCTCGACCACATGTTTAACCCAAGTGAAGAATGTAAAAACAGGACAAAAGCGAGGATGCTTGAGTGTCTGATATGTAGAGTTCCTACAATATTCATTTATAAATTGCCAAAGCACACAAAGGCACTAATTGTACAATGTTCATGAATCCAAGTTGACCGCATTACACTACAAGAAGTCATAAAAGCAGTATTTTTTTTAGCTGTCGTTGCCAGTACAAAATAAATCCATGAAAATCTTTAAACATTGTTGAATCCATGGGGAATGGAAAGCTATTGTGTCTTAACCGAGTGCTAGCATGTTTTAGGCTAGCTCTCAAGTTATCAGTTAGCTCATCAGCTAGCCCTGTGCGAGGAGTCACTGCCTGGCTAAGCTTTCAGCACAATCTTCGAGAAAAATCACTGTACAACTTTTTTGTGTGACCAGAGCTGAAGGGATCTTTCTCTACTTCCTTTTAGTGATAATAAATGGTAACACTAAACCTGAAAATTGCTTGGACAATGATGAGTGATGTCTGAATGTTGTCCTTTCCTGTGACCCCCCCACTTCAGGGAGAGTTAACCATGACCAGTGACATGGAGAACCTGCAGAATGCTATTTTCCTGGACATGGTCCCAGACAGTTGGACCAAGCGTGCTTACCCCTCTATGTCTGGCCTGGCCCTGTGGTTCACTGACCTGCTGGCCAGGATCAAGGAGCTGGAAGTCTGGTCGGCGGACTTTGTCTTACCCTCTGCAGTGTGGCTGGCTGGCTTCTTCAACCCACAGTCCTTCCTCACAGCCATCATGCAGGCCATGGCTCGAAGGTAGGGTTGTTTTAAGACATCACTGGGATATAAATGTGATCGACCTCACTTGGTGTGAAACAGTTGATCTCCTTGTGTTGAATGACAGGAACGAGTGGCCTTTGGACAGGATGTGTCTGCAGTGTGATGTCACCAAGAAGAATCGCGAAGACTTCACTATACCGCCCCGTGAAGGGGCCTACGTACACGGTCTATACATGGAGGGCGCCCGCTGGGACACACAGGTACATGTGAATTTATAGCTTTGTTCAACTTACTGTCACCAAAGTAGCGAACACCTGATTCTGATGTCTGGTCTCTAGGGAACGTTTAGATACAAATTCAGAAGCAGCACACTTTGATTCAAAAACATCTTCTTTACACACTACTTGTGATGAATGATGACAGACTAACACATGAACATAAGGTGAGCTCACCTCAAGATGCATCTTTAAACTGAGTCAAATAAAGTTACTTCAATATTTCCCCCTGAAGGGCTTCTATGTTCCCTTTGTGGCTTAATTTTCTGCTTTGCATCCTGCTTGCGTCGAGCTCTCGGAGCGCAGTGCATTACTCAGCTTCCCAGGGCTCTATCTATCTACATACATACAGCTACTGTATATGCGCCCAGCTTTCAAGGAGCATCCCTGTAGACTTCTTAATTAGGGAATGTGCAGAGTGTGCACTTGAACACTTAGATCGCCCTTTAGAGGAGTGGTTCCTTTTTTCTTCATTAAAGTTGGAGACGCAGGCGTAAAGACAGGCGGACAGTCGGGGCCGGGGCGGCTTCTTCTCTCAACTCCTCCACTCTCCTTCTCCTCCTCTATTCATGTCCTCCTCTCAGCCCCAAGGCCAGTTATGTGCCACTGACGGGGAGTAGCAGAGAGTGAATAGGAAAGGACGTAGCGCTCCATCTGGGCACAGCTCTGTGCAGCAATAAAAAGATTTATGATAAACCTACTCATCTATATTAATGCAGCTTACATTTTATTCAGATGTCAAAAACAGCTAGATACTGTATGTGATAAACACCTAGTGTGCTGAATAGATATCATAGTAATGAAGACATTACACAGGGGAAGCTTTTGTGTTTATGTTATGGACACCAATGTATGGTGATAATTACTCCAGGTTTGAGTACATTGTTATCCTCTCGATATGTATATGAGATTACACGACAAAAATAGATATCTATATATACTGTAGTGTATATACAGTGTCATTAAACGTATTTACAATGAGTCTCACTGAGGCCCACACGGCCTGCTGTAAGATACATCATTTGTATTAATCAAAACAGACATAAAGTTAAAGTTTTATAGCCAATGCAGATGCAATTAGGGCTTTGTCCTCTGAGCTTTCCAAAGTCATCAGGATTTACATTCATTCCTGAAAGTCACTGTGCATGCATGGTGAAACTTCTGTTTGTCAGGCGCTAAGTGTAGGAGGATTAATTAATGAGACAGACCACTCTGTTTCAGTGTGTTTAGAGAGTGTGTATTCTAAGGCAGGGCAGCTTGACTTCGACTCATACTCTGCCGACTTTCACCACTTTTCAAGGGTATCACAATATTGTGTTCTGCAAACTGAACATCTAACATAGTTTTTGTCAAGCAAGATTAGTCAAACGTCTTTTTTTTTTTTTTTTTTA
>CAFUXE010000429.1:251028-269898 GCA_903364295.1 Serranus cabrilla | reverse complement strand
TTATTGAGCCGGCAAAGTCGTATCTGTGAATGTCTTTCTAACTTTACCGAAGTGGGAGGTTGGGACCTCCGAGCAGCCTGGCACTTCCGTTGTGTGGACACTTCCGTTATATTGTGACTCAATATGCAGCATTTCTCTCTTGCATGTGTTTTCGGGGTTTGTGTCGTTTCGGTTTTGCATCTTTTCTGTATTTGCAGCATTTTGTTGTTGCATTTGTTTTTGAGTGTTCTGCATCGTTTCATTGTTGCAGCGTTTTTCCGGTGCAGCATTTTATTGTTGCATGTGTTTTATGTGTCTTTGGTTCTGCTCCGTTATGTATTTGCAGCGCTTGGTCGTTGCTGCGCGTTGACCCGTGTCGGCCACCGTAGCTACAGGATAAACCTCAGGAAGAGAAAATAAATACTACTGTTTAATTTGGTTACACATGTGGATACTCGTCTAATAATTCAAATTGAACATCAAAAGGAAGTAGGTGAACTTGTTTTTGGTTGCTGCCACCTGAAATGTTACTGTTCAACTGTGTAACCTTTCTATAATCAGGTTGCCTCATTGAGATGGAGATCTCTTTAGTAAGAGTACAGCAGGAGATATAAGCAGAGAGATAAGACACACAACAAAACGCAGCAAATTCATCCATCAAGATGAGGCTTTCAACCTTCAGCGTCCTTTGAAGTTCTTCCCATTTATAAGGTGCAAAGTGCTGAAGGCAGTCTTCCCAAGCTCAGTTTTCTGGTGGGTTATCAAGAGTTATCCAGTCCTGGGATCTGCTCTGATGATCAGTAGTTTTAAATTACAGATGAGATGTGATGTACTGAGGCAGCTTATTAGTGCATAGTTCTCATAGTGATGGATGCAGTGTCTCCTGCAATTGAAAGCAGGGCACATTGGCAAACTGCATCAAGTAGTTTTGAAATGAGCAGAACTTAGTAAAAGATATCAGCCATAACAGCCTGATCTCACAAAATTACATGAAATGACCACAACCGCACGTAATGTGAGAAAATTACGTGCGAACGGGGTTCGTGTCCCACATGAAAACAAAAGTAAACAACTTTTACATGCCACCAGCACGAAATTCAGTGTTAAGAAGTCGTGGCCATTTCACATAATTTTGTGAGATCAGGTTGCTCTGGAGCCATACACAGACATGATGGTTCAGTCCAGTGACTTTGTCCCAAATCAACTCAATGTTGAAGGGCGTGGTGTGTTAAATGTTTACCGGATAACGACAAACATTTAATTGCCGAAACTAGTAGCCTGTTTTAAGAATTTACAGTTGCTGGGTTTATTTATTAAATTTTGTTTTAGAGAGCTCTCTTTAAGTTTTATCCACTCCAGGTATCGATACAACAGCCTATAACAATTATAAGACTCAGACATGGGGACTTTACGCTGACTCAAACTTGCGTACACGAGCTGAGACCTGACGTGAGATCTGATCGTACCCTCCGCTCACGTCCAAATTGATAAATGCCGAGTCTTGCGTAGAAATGATGGTACGATCACTTATTCGCCGAACGCACGTTTCATAAATGAGGGCCAATGTTCTCTGAATGTCCAGCAGATACATTCATCTCAGTCATATTCAATAATGAGCCGAACGAGCAATAAACAATGAGTGTTTTGAGGACTGTTGGTCCAGGGTTTCTCAGACTACACGTAGTCTTTCCCACTCACTCCTTGCATTGGCACATCCTTACTGTATCTTAACTCTTGTCTTTCTTTTAGACTGAAATATATAAAGCACCTTGAGTTTCCTCCATGTATGAAATGTGCTATAAATAATCTAACGCCAACTACTTCTGATGTGTCTGGTTGTGTTACTCAGCTGGTACTATACAATGCAGGATCAGCATGTGTTGAGTTTAACTGCCAGCTGTTCTGAAGTGCAGCAGGTAGAAGTGGTTGAGAAAGAAAAAGTGGCATGAGAGGAGTGACAAGCACTTCAAATCCTCATTCATGAGGCCCAAAAAAAACCGATGCACTTGAGCATAATACAGTCGACTGTATGTCTGCTCAGTACGATGGATGTGCTGGCAGAGGTTGATCTTTTCATCTGGTATCCACCGTATAGCTTTCATTTAAAAAGAAACGGGAAAAAACATTAATCTTTCCCCTCTATTGTCATCTCAGAGTGCAGCAGTATGTTTTTCATTTCACAGGATTTAGGTTTTACAGCTTTTTCAGCCTTGAGTGTGTAGGCCAGACATAAGAAAAGAGAGTATACTTTTGGCTTTGTATTGTTTTGATCAAACCAGACAGCGGTGATAGCTTTCTTTGAGGAAGATGAAATCCTGTATAAAACTACCTTCATTTCTTCTTTGTCAAAACTACATATTTTGAATGTGGCTGTGAAACTTTCTGAGGATCAAAACTGATCAATTTCTCTCTATTTTAAATCCCAGCATGACCGTCTCCCTGACGGCACCACCTGGACTTCAAAAGCATGAGACAAATGGGAGAATTAGAGAGTGCAAACTAAGTTTTTAACCATCAAAATAAGCCCTCTGCCCCTGGATCATGTTTGCATTGAAAGTGGAAGAGACGTGTAATGTAGCAACGTGTGCCAAATGAGAAGTGGAAAGACAATTTGAAAGCAGCTGATTATTTCATGGAAAGCCCTGATCTTAGCCAGTTTCCTCCCCCTCTCTCTGTTTGAATTGCGGTGCTTGTCACAGACTATCGTAAGCATCTTACCTCTCACGCTTCAGCTGCTCTTCCATCCATAGATTCTTTTTGATTGCAGACTCATATTTTCATTTAAATGCTGATGGGCTTGAGGATCAGCGTAAATTGGAAACCCAAACTTATTCCGCTTTTTTCTTGTCCATTTTTTTTTGACTTGTGTGTTTATGGAGGAGTGCAATTGCAGGCGCCGTTGTTTGCTGTGAGAATTGTCATTCGCACCCGTGGATTGCCATGAATTTAAAGAGGGTCTGAAATTGCACTGACCAGCACTAAAGTCAACCATATTAATTCAGATGTCAAATTGAAGTACTGCTCCAGCCAACACTGGTGTCATACATCATGATGAAACTGTCAGTGAAAAATGTGCCGCTGGCTGTGACGTACTGTCAGATAAAGTGTAAGACCCCCACCTCTGTAAAATCAGACCCTTACAGTTGGCAGATTGGAGTTGTAATTACATAAATATTTTTCTGAGGCAGAGCAGCTCTGGAGAAATCTCATTGGCTGTGTTACACCTCAGTGGACAAAGACAAAAGCATGTTTTAAACACTGCAAGTCTGTTAACTAGAGGTTGTGATGAAGGAATTGAAAACTATCCTCAATAGAACAATTATTGTTCAAACTGCTTTTAAAAAATTAATAGGTTTTTTATGTACGCTGGAAGTAACATTTACATTCTTATGCTGCGAGAAAATCTTAAAGGGTACTCTGGAGATTTAGTATTCCACTTCCATAAAGTCTTTATGGGTGAAGCTTAAAAAAAACATACTACACCTCCCATGATGCAATTTGCTAAGGTAAAACCTCCTTTCTCATGCCCACACTTTTAAACCCTCAAGTTTGAAATGCAGGCTTAGTGTTATAAATCTGTAGTCCCAAATCCCAGGGTGAGGTTTGTCGGATTTGAGATCAGCAAACACATTATACAGCATTTTTTCTTTACTAGTAGTGCAATAGTTTTACACAGAATTTAGACTCTCCGAGGCACCGAAATGTCGCTTGAACAACAGTTACTTTATGTCATCTATTCTTCTAAGAAACATTTAAGTCAAATCATATAAACTGGTCGAAATAGCTTGGTCAAAGCAGGAATAAATGTGGTAAGCTGTGAGATCTCAGCAACAAGGAGTCTGCTGCTTTATTCTACATGAACATTAAGCTAATGGTTGGGCTGTACACGAACCATGCTGTGCACCTAAAGGAATATAATTGGACCTTACCAGTCCACTGGTGAAGCATGAGAAAGCCTATGCCAATCAGCAAACTCCACTTCAGTGCTCTGCTTGAAGTACACTGGACTTCAAGTCAAAGTACAGAAGAATTCAACAACTCATAATGTGAACATTAAGTATTGCCACATATAATCTAGACCTTCAGAAAACTTAACTTTGCGACCGTACCAGGAGATTTTGACCTTTTGACTGCAAATGACCAAATCAGTGGTTCGTAGAAAACATCTGACTTTAACATCATCTTATGTCCTACAAACAGTTTATATTAATTTCTGAAAATAATTAGTGTTTCCCTTACTTTAGGCAAGCAGACACCAGATATGCATTCTTTTCTTGGTATTTGTGGAGCTGCATGTGCACCTGATTTTAAGTTATCATTTCAGAAGTGGGTGCATGTGCATGGGCCTCATTTCCACTCCCACGGTTAAACATATTTGGATATATAAATGCCCTGAATCATCCGTTTGCACATTGATACTTCACCACTCATTAGACCTGTAAGTGCAAGTGCAATTTCACCGTCTCATCAGTAAGGTTCCACAACAGATTGGTTGTCATCACCCACGACTGTTGCTATTTATAGCATTCATACTGATAATTCATCACATATTTCTGCAAACCATCATCATGGTGAATGTATTTGCTAAATGGACTGCATTAATAGCTCTTCTCTAGTCTACTGACCACTCAAAGTGCTTTACAACACATGGCAACTTTCATCCATTCACACACATTTTTCACTGATGGCAGAGGCTGCCATGAGAGGTGTAACCCGCTCATCAGGAGCTGTTAGTGGTTCAGTGTCCTACTCAGGACACTACATCACCCTCTCTGAAGGAGCTGGGGATCGAAACATTAAAATCTCAGTCATCATTATGATTAAATGTGACGAGGATGATCAATGATTCATTCATAGAGAGATGATGAAACTGACTTTACAAAGTGCTTCATGATTCAGGGTCAAATTAAACCATCATTAACAGGGATGATGGCTTAAATCTAACTATAAAGCAGGGAATCTGTGTGTATGTGTGTGTGTGAGAGAGAGAGTGAAGGTATCTGTCCATATCTTCTTAACCATTCATCCAATCTTCTTCACACTTGGCAGGTATATTGCTCTGGACCCAGTGTTGTGAATTGACGATTTTGCTGCAAAATATCTTTGCTAATTAAATCTCTGCTCGGCTTTATATCTGCATTACCTATGTCAAAGCAAGCTTCTAGCACTGCACAAAAAGATATATACTGTAGAGGTTTGAAACATGTTGCTGTTAAAAACAGTACCACTGCCACATTTTATGAGTATTGGTACAATAAGATAAGAGATGACGATATGTCCTATGAGTTGTGTCAGTGTGCGATAGCTAAGCAGTGTATATGTGTCGGGATCTGCTTCCAGAGGGATAGAGTCAACAAATTAAGTTGCAAATAAGATTGAAGCAAGTTGGTCCATTGCAACTTCTGCACAGTCCCACTCTTTCCAAACTAGACTAACCATTCTAGTTTCATGAGGTTGTGATTATCCTAGAGGCCTAGAAGCTTTCCAGTGAATACCAATTTAAGCAATTCCAAGACTGTTTCGGGACCCTAGTATGCAGAAATATTCAAATACAGTAGGCCAGAATAGCACCTTTTAATGTATGAGAAAAAACTGTGTGGTTTCTGCCTTAAACTGCATGTTATAAGGTAGACATGTCTGTGAAAAGGAGTATTGTGGTTACCCATAGAACCCATTTCCATTCAGAATCTTGAGGTAAGAGGCCACTTTTTGAAAATAAACTTAGGACACTAATAACATCTCTGCCAGCAAAATACCTGCACAATCAGTGCTTTACTTTATAACCACCATGGTTATATCAAAGCAAGGGACTAAATAACTATTTGGAAAATATATGCTATAGTTTTTTTCATAGGTGTTTCTGAATGCAAGTAGCCATGAAATGGGGTTGTTGATAAAAAAAAACTTCCCTTTTTTCTAACTGGGAATGTTGATATTGGCAGTAGTGGAAGAACAGTCCACACTATGGTAAGATTGTAATATTCCTTCAGCCTTGTTTACTGTTATTATTTGATATTGCCTAACTTTACTTTATCCAGAAAAACTGGATTTCACTCCACTTGCTGAAATTGAACTTGACCAATGTCACCACTGTTCTCTCAACCAGCCACTTGGCATCAGAGCTCAGGTAGAGCAACCACACGAGCCTCAACCAGTGATGAACGTATTGTTCCAAGGTAATAGACCTCATTTGGTCGGTCCGTCTTCTCTGCAAAGGGTGCCAGGGTGCATCAATGGCCTGTTTGATCTTGCTGCCTTTGCTTTGCTAATGGTAATGTGGTGTACAACTATTTATAGTAAACACACAACACAGACACTTCTCGAGGAACAATGTTGAATGTTTAGAAAAATATGGATGGTTTATTTGACCCTACTATAACAAGCATTATAATCCATTTCCATGATGTTCAACTCCTCTGATGCCAATGGAACACAGTCTACATCCAAATATGAACAGTGGTATATCTGTTATCAACAACACATTCATTCACTTCTTGTCCTACAAACATTTTTGCAAAGACACACAGTATAGTATTAATTTATCCTGTCAAATACTTGGTTAGGTGGGTTTCTATTCTGAACTCACGAAACAGTGATGATTTATAGTTGTTTTTAAGAATCTATTGAAAACAGACAGTCTAATACAAAGTCCATCCAGTACAGACCTGTCCATAATACTGCTTCTAAAATAGCTTATTTACAATCATCTACTGGAAGCAAAAAAAATCCTGCCATTGCTTTAATAACAAAACAAGCTAGCCATCACTATTCAAAATCAAAAATGAAATCAAAAACAGGACAGAATATTTTTTATTGATTGATTGTGCTTTGTAACCCACAAAACCACTTCATTTTAGAAATGGAACATCTGTCAGAGGCACCAAATAGAAGTGCTTATAACATCCATTTCAATTTCTCTCATTGAGATTCACTAGAGCTATGAGTAGGACAGGGCGTACAAATGGTTGCTTTTTTATTCATTTATTTATATATTTATAAAGTTATAACAGGCTCAACCTAGTTCATCACCTGTGGTGGTGTTGTGTTGCACAACGGAAGTCACGGAGAAGTCGGTCTATGTGTTTAACCATGCAAAGCCCTTTAAGATTTGCCAGAAAAGGTCACAGAATAGATTTGTTGGACAAAGGGGGCCGATAAAGGCAAAACAGACACAATCAGTGTTTTCTCACTAAAACATACACAGAATGAGGCTCTCGCCTGTGGATGAATAGGGTAATCAAGACAGTGGAAATAATAGGCAAGTTAGCTGGGAAATACCACCCCTCCTCCTTTCAGGACCCTCTCTGGCTTTGGATCTAACTGGGCCTGTGTATGCAGTGTACAGTGCAGCTCGTTTTTCCGGTCTCTCACAGTAAGCTAGTGGATGTTCTTGGTCCTTGAATCTCTGACTTTGCAGGAACCTCAGTCAAAGAAAGTGAAATTGCCACCATCCTACTCTAAAAGAAGGCCAATGTACCCATGTACCTCTATCAAACCCACCCTCTGGCACACAACAGTGCTCCTTCCAGTGCAGTTCAGGGAGTCGTTACACAGTCACCTCAGTCTTGCTTCCTGTGCGGTAGTGCTGTGGCTGTTGTTGCTGCTGGTGGTGCGGCGGGATGTAGTGGAGCTGTTCCACAGTGTGAGTCCGTCTTGAGGCAAACGCCTGCCTCTTAGTTGCTGTCTGGTTCATGGCTAAAGTGTTGGAGTGCCCGGTACCCCCCACTCCTGGCGCCCCGCTGCCACCGCCATTGTTAGAGGCACTGGGATGGGAGTGCATTTTGGTCATCTTGTAGCGATCCATTAGAGGTGTGGTTGGTACAAAGACGTCTGTGTGTGAGATGGCGCGTGATATTGACTTGTCGCTGCCACGAAACCCACCAGAGATGCTGCTTACCATGCCCCGTTTCAGCGACATCATCAACTTGTCCGGCGAGAGCAGAGGATCTTGGGATAGGAGACGGTCTTGTGAGTACAGGCGATCTTGTGAATAGAGGCGGTCTTGAGAGTAGTGGCGATCTTTTGAGTACAGATGTTCCTGTGATAAGAGTCGGTCCTTGGAGTACATGCGGTCCTTAGAATACAGACGATCTTGGGAGGTGTGGCGGTCCTGTGGAAGAAGACGCTCCTGGGATCGAAGACGTTCAGCGGACAGGAGCTGTTCGTCGGAGAGAATTCTGCCTCCATATGGGGACATACCATTAGAAGACATGCTGTAATCCTGCTGTGGGGCTTTCTGCGGGGACAGGACGCGGTCTTGGGACATGGCCCTCTGAACACGACGGGGCCTCTGCCTTTGCCCGGACTGTTGTTGTGAAGACTGCGACTGGGAAGGGGCCTGGGAGATGGAGGACTGCGGGGGCTGGCTCTGGAGCTGCTGCTGCGGTTCCCGGTGCTGTTGAGCAAAAAAGATGAATGAGGTGAATTTATCGTAAGCTGAGGGGTAAAAAGCTCTGCCACCCACCACTGCAGGAAGAATAAAAAAGACCAGCTATAGCTTCTTACAAATTCAAATGTGGAGACTCAGAGATAGCACACTTGCTTTGCTTCATAGATGTATAAAAAGCACGTGACCTTGTTTAGACGCCTGCACACTTAAACCAAGCACTTATATACCCACCTGGTCTTGACTCATTTTGAGAACATGCAAGGGAAGAGTGCTTCTTGCTGCCAGGTCGGGCAGGTGGCGCTTACGAGTGTAGTAGTCGTCGACATCTTTATCTGCTGCAGAGGAGACGGGAATAAGAAAAAAAACAAGAAGCCAGTGGTGAAGAGCAGATTCAGGGAGTGAAAGCATGCGAAAACACGGGTAGGTGTTAGAATGCAAGGTGAGAAAGGGGGATTGGAGAACATTGCATATAATGCAGGGAATAGTGTTGGCGACCCATCTGTGTTTCACCTTTCCAAGCTCATAGAGGGGAATAGAAAATAGAGACAGAGGAATCACAGTCAGACTGTATTACATGCCAGGCACATAACATCCACACATCATCTGGGATTCTACAGGCAGCTCTGGCTGTGGGGGCAAACTTTTCAAAGGTCATGTGAAAGTCTATAAACAAACATGGACATGTCGCACAGATATGTAGGGAAGCTCGCAGGCACTTCATATGTACATGCCAAAGAGCTAATTGTATTATAGAACAATCACTTCACATTGAGAATGTCCTTGAGGGGATGTTTAATCCTTATTCATGTGTACGAACAACTACAACATGCAGTCAGAGGCAGATCACAAAGACAAGAATACATTTCCAGAGACAGTA
Organism: Serranus cabrilla; assembly: GCA_903364295.1. Lineage (NCBI taxonomy): Eukaryota > Metazoa > Chordata > Actinopteri > Perciformes > Serranidae > Serranus > Serranus cabrilla. Next base: position 260,653 of record CAFUXE010000429.1, on the reverse strand, counting down.
GAGTGTGGGAGTGAATGTATCATCAACTGCATGCCACACAACACAAACACATGCAGAAAGACTTGTCTCTGAGTACAAAACCACACACATAGTGACGCACAAACACAAAAACTCTGTCACATCATCAGCATAATTTAAAAAATGGAAATATTTCTGAGTTCATTGTTATGAGATGGCAATTCTGAACACCAGCATGAATGTTTTACCATTATACCAAGTCAGAGGTGTCATTTATAGGGTGAGAATAAACCATGGAGAGTAGACCTCTGCACCTTGTTGAGAATCCGTAGATGACTCTGAGCCTTTCTTTTTCAATAATGGGTGTAACAATGTTCACACCACCTGTCAAGAATACGCTCAGCCAAAATCCCCTTCAGCAGCCAGCCATGGGTGCTCGCTGCAAATCCATTCATTATGAGAGATAATAAAAACAAGATGTTCCTTTCTCAAGCATAATAGTCTTCAGGATTTGGGTAGGGCATTGCAAACTCATCAACTATATTAGCACAGAGTGAATGAATAACTTGAGATGTATACTGTCCTGCGCTGCAGTGGGCTAAATGCTTTCCTTCAGTTTGACCAATTTGCATTAATAAGCAGTGGCATTCTTCTCTTTTATTCTCTCGACAATGAAAACGCTGCTTTATCTTCCCTCCAACACAATCCAACATGATCTATCAATGTGCAGACACTAGTTGAGCAACAAAAAGAAACTGCAGTGCCTTTTGGCTATTTGCTGCAACAAATAATTTGCTTTGGAAGCAAAAAGAAAGTTGGGAAGACTGAAGGACACTGCCTAAGGATATTTTTCCATTTTAACAGTGCCTCTTCTGGGGGTTACTGGCTCTGACAATTCAATTCATTTGGTTTTGTTTTACAGCCTAAACTATAACGTTAATTCTTCAAAAAAGGGACGGTAATGTTTGTTTGTTTTTTCTCCCAATACAACTGAGGACCGGTAAATAGCACTGCTTCCTGCCAACCTGTTTTGCCATTTAGTTCGAAATGGTGCCTGGCAGCCACGAGTGGGAGTCAGTGTGGAGTGAGCCCTGACGGGATGAGTTGTAGATCGTCATCCTTCACTTTGACTGCACGCCAGCAGTGAAGTGGGGCAGTCATGATGAAATTACACAAGCCTTAAGGAATATTTGCGTTCCACTCTGAGAATATCATGAGATGAGACCTCATTACGCAGCAGAAATCCAGCGTAACACCACTAAATCAATACCGAGCTGGGCTGGGCACAAGAAGCCACTTAATGTAGCCTACTTATACGCTCCAGGAGAAATAGTGGCTGCAGCCTTTAAGTGAAGACAAGGGAAGCATGGAATATCAATGAATCATGGTTTCTTGAGTTGAGTAGACTGATTTCACGAGTTAAGAAATGGGTATTTTTTTCCGATTTTAGGCCCTCTCCATCCACTGAAATGATCAATGGGGAGTCTCAAAAATCTCCAGAAAAATTGATGTTTCAATGGTTTAATGTCCTTCGTAGAGCAAGCAAATAATTTAAGGAACCACTCATTTTGTCCCAGTCAGGAATCAGGAAAGCACACTTAATGCAGTATTTTTGTCATGCAGGGCATCAGGGCAGGTAGCCTACTCTTGCATTAGTGCAGTGAACTTGGACCTACTGAGTTTCTTCAAGGATGAGAACCTGCTGAGGTCGGCTTTGACGGCCGCCTCATAGGAGGGCGGCAGGTGAGACAGGCTCTGGAAGGAGCGTGAGAAAGACAGGTCATAGGGCTCCGTCTGCGAGGTCAGGATGCCGCTTATCCGATTGTTTTCTGGAGACACATACATACATATACAGACACAGAAAAGGGAAGAGAAGAAAATGGGCAGGCTGGCTTCTCCTACACCCACCCATCATCACCACCATCACCACCACCACCACCACCCACAAACACACACACACAAAAGGCCAGGATCAGGCCAACAGGGAAGATCACCTGCTGAGGTACAGAAGGGAATATTGGCCTGACACTGGTGGGCAGGCTGGAGCTTTAGTGTTACAAATATTTCCTGGAGGCAGAGGCACTCTGAATAAATCTCAGACAAAATCTCATTGGTATGAAATAAGAAGCCATTGTTGTATTTGTGGAAGTATACTTTTTTTTATTGTGCAGGCTAATTTAGGTTAGTCTTAGGTTTGTCTTATTGAACTACAAAAACAGACAGGAATGTTAAAGAGTGATGACCCAGTAACTAAACAATAGTCAAGTTTCATTTGGTCTTTTGGGAAGTTGGCTACTAACAGCATGAATGTTAATTAGAGACAGCAGATTTGAGTGCTGTCACTTTTTATTTGAAAATGAAATATTCATCATCAAATTTCTCATTGTATGAGCACTACAGCCAGCTTGTACTCCAGTGAGCGTTACTAGAATGTACTGTCACTCTGATCTATCACGTCAGTAATCTAGGTCAACTAGGCAAAATGGAGAAAACTAGCAAGCCGAACTACTAAATAGATAATCATGACATGTAACTATGTGAAATGTGGCCTTGCATGTCAGACCTATCTCCACAGCCCTGTGTCAGCAAGAGAGACAGGTCTGCCACCCATTATCATCTGCTATAAAAAACACATGTTAATTTGTATTTTTCTGTCTTTGGCAGTGCTAAGCCCAGAATGCATTGACAATGGCAGACTAATTTACATCCAATGAGTCCCTATGTGAGAAGTACGGGAGGCAACACTGGATTCAGCTGCATATAAGGAAACATTTGAGATCAAGGAAAGCTATTTTTTAAAACACAACTGCCTGCCAGTGTTGTTAGCTTGTCAGTAAAGTAAGGCAGTGTAAGAAGCAAAGACCAAACAGAACAATGTTAAATCTGACTTGTTTAGAATAGGCTGCCTGGGTTGCACTGATCTGAATGAATTACATGCATGTATAAATAATATTTTTGTACCTACTTGTACTTTTGCTAATGAAACACAACAAGGCAACTAAATACTTGCTAACTATTAGCCTGGAACAGTATCCAAAGGGAAATATATTTTTTAATTGATATTTGGACTCATGACAACAGTACATCTGTAGCTTGGCTGTGGTTGTGGGATTTTTAAACAGGTAGGACTGCTGTAATTAATCAATCAAATTAGTGACGTTGATGCTGAAAATACTTCCACTATATTGTTTATGTATGAATCGGTATAATATAAATAAGACTGCATTTTAGTCGTTGAGAGCTTCCCAAAATAAAAGGCTATAGGCAGACGCCGAGTTGGCCTTATTGCTGTTTAGCTATTGTTAAAAAGTGAGTAACATTGGCTGGCCTGCTGTGCTTTGTGTTGCTGCACTTGCTTGATGTCTGGCTGTGTAAGCAAAGTTTCGACTAGTTTTTAATCATAGCGGAAGTCATCTATTAAAATGCACATGTACAGCTGTTCATATTTTCCACAGTGGTGTAGAAGTCAATTGCACTCTGAAACTGTACGGGTATGTTAAATCACAAAGATACCAATTGTATTTAATGTTGCTTTACAGTGGACCAGCTTTTCTCACTGTAGTGACAAGCTGCTGCTCTGACTTTTACTTCAACTGAGGCTCTGTTATGGTGGCTCTGCATTTAATGTGGATGGCAATTCTTATTTTAGGGACAAGCTGCTCCTCCAAGCTGTTTTGTATTGTGTAGCATTATACAATGGCTTACAGTCAGAGTAAAATGGACACAAATGAATAGTCTGTTTGATTTTTTTGGAGGAAAAATGACTACTTTTGATAAATTAATTCATCAATGAAATACTCAATAGATGAATTAATAGAAAAAGTTAGATCCTCTCATACTCTTTTCTCCTTGCCTTTTTATTTCAACCTCACGTACACGGGGAAACAGTTTGTTTGCCTGTGCTTTAACCCAGCCAGTGAGTTTAGGGGCCTTGAGAAATGGTTGCATATCTAAAACTCCAACTTGCTGGTGGCAGTGATGGGGGAGTATAGGCGGTCACATCAGGCACTCACTGAGCGTTTGGTGTGGGACTGACTTGACAGATGATGTGGTGGTTTGACAGGAGGAAACAGCGGTCCAAAAAAAGAAAAGGAAAAAAAAAGCGAGACAAGACACCAAACAACAGATGTGTGCTGGAGAGTAGCCCTGCTGGTGACAGTGTTGTGATGTGATCTGTGGCTAGGCAGGGAGCAATGCCTCAACCCCTATCCTGGACAAGGGGAGGGGGGGGGTGAATGGACCAAAGCCCTCTTTATTTTCGCCTTGTCTTTATCTCCCTTTCTCACACATGCACACACACAAACATCCGCAGTCTTTCCCATTCACCAACGTCTTCCCTGCTCTGTTAATCTTATCTGTTCTACCACGCTGCCACCCACTTTCCTTCACTCTTTAATTCTTTCTTGTCCATTCAGTATTCCCCTCTCTCTCATTTTCTCACTCACTCCTGCTCTATCTCACTTTCCCCAGTGGGCTGTGAGTCTGTCACGCAGTACAGAGCAGCGACCATGGGTGCGGCTCCACACAAGCCTCCAATGGACAGATAAAAATAAGGCTTTAGTAACTGCTGCAGGATGGAGAGAAGGAAATGAAAGAAGAGAAGACATGGAGATAAGAGAATCTAAAAGGGAAGAAAATGAGATTGAAATAAAAGAAGGAAATAGTGTAGCAGGACGAAATGAGGACAGAAGCTTGTGAGAGTAGGACAGAGGGGTGGCGGCAGGGCCGGGCGACAGCAGGGTGTCCTGGAAGCTGCAGGGAGGGAGTTTGACGGATGTGAACGATCTGTGACTGGACTGTCTGCCACACTGCATCAATAAGGGAAGAATTGACTCAGACCGTGGCATGCTGTTAGCTTTCTCAATCGCAAACACATTTCACTGCTTCATCACAATGGACAGTACGACAACACAGACCTGACTCAAGTAGTTTTTGCAAATCTTACCGTAGCATGTGTTTTCAAAGGATATGTTTGGAAAAAATTTTCTTATTGCCAACAAATGCAGGAAAATACCCAAAACAACTATTAATTGGCCCTACAGAAGCTTAGCATACAGTGAAGAATTTCTAAAAAAGTTGTTAGATTCGTATTTCTAAGGCACAAGTAAAATGACACGACAAAGCTCACAATCTATGTGCTCAATCAAGCAGTGCTCACACGGTACGTGTCAAATAAATACTACAATAGCACATTGGCGCCTGTTGACCATGCTGGGTATTTCCAGTTATCAAGAAAGATTTGTTTGAAAGTTCCGGAGCAGATGGTAGTTTGTACTTAGGTACGTATGGAGGTCTCTGTAACACTAGGTCCTATATTTCTATGTATTTCGTCTCATTTGCAAGGCTCATATTCTCTCTCTCTCTCTCTACTCAGTCACTTATGTACGCCTTCAAAAATGGGTCAGTCCATGGCACTATCAGACACAGTTCACTAGGTGCTTTGAGAGAAAAGGCTCTGAGCTTAGGGAATCAACGTATGGCTCTGCTTCAACTGTGCCAGAGACTGGCGACAGGCAACAACAACAGCACATTTCTGAAAGTCATCCCAATGTCCATCGTCTGGTTGGGAGCAGCTGAATGGGGCGTGATCGGGTGTCACCCCTGCATGCTCCATTGTGAGCTGCATGACAAACAAACAAATTTTACACCTCAATCACAGTTCTTAACTCCGTTCACTCTGCCTGAAACGTATGAAAGGGTTATTTATTGAATGTAACATGACTAACATGTCAGCAAGTAAAATATGTCAGATTTAACCTGATCTCACAAAATTACTGAAACGACCTTTTCTTTTTTTCAACACCGAATTACGGCTGGAATGTGGGGAAAATATGTGAATCAGCAGAGCGTTCTAAAAATTGCATGCAAGTCATAATACATACACGTACGGTCCGTGGTTGTAAAAAAGGCTGCAGTTTCTGTGAATTTCTGCTATGTAAGGCGACAATGAAAGTAAATAAATATATCGGAAATGCCGGAAATGAAACCACGTATGTTCCGTAAAAAACACAAGTTAGGTAGAAAACGTAAGTGACGTAAGAAAAAAATTTAATTCATAAACCGTGACGCATGTAAGTAACATAAAAAAAGGTTAGTTACGCAAAAACATGATTCCAATACCTTGAGCCATAGAAGTCACATTAAAAAGCAAGTTACGTAATGGTTGTTTACTTTTGTTTTCACATGGTACACAAACCCTGTTCTCCTGGGTAAAAGTCTGCTGTTTCTTCAGCAATTCGGCGTTTAAAATACAAGGTAAGCATTTCGTAATTTTGTGAGATCAGGCTGGTCACATTCCTTCCCCATTTACGTAGAAATGGAAGCATCATTAGCAGTTTCTACAATTATGCCCATTTGAAGACAATAGCATGAGCATCTGTGCAGACTATACTTGTTGTGATTTGCGACCCCCTTTTCGCAGATTTACATCTTCAGCAGTAAGCAGCTGTCTTGTGGTTGAGTGCCACAGATGTCAGATAGCAGCGAGAGACTAACATATTGTTGGCTTCTGTGTTTTTGTGGAATTTGTTGACAATAAGAAAGCTATAAAACAACACTTTGTTGCTTCTTTTACAAGATATCACATGAACTAACTTTAATATAACTTTGTGGGTCAAAGGGATTCTGGGACTTTTTCGTACCCCGTGACAAAATAAAACACATTTTGTTAATTGTTGAACAAACAACAAGAAACGTCGGCAACTGCTTCTTCAGTCAGGTCTTAAAACACACCAATTCAAGTGGAAGACATGAAGACACAAACGTCGGGGGGAGGTTTGTGGTGTATATGTACACAAATGTGTGATGTATGACACTAAATGTATGCATGACTTACCACGTCTCAATGATCGGTGAGCTACCAAACCCAAGTGAAAAACAAATATTTCAGAGACACGTTGATGGTGAAAAAAAGCAGAGCCTATGAAGACCTACTCCATATTCACCATGACTAGTACAGAATCCACCCCCCTCAAAATTATAGCGGTGGTGGTGGGAGCTTGGGGGGTGTCAGTGGGTTTTATCTAGAAAATACACTGTGTGCTGAAATTGGAAGCCTTTTAGGGGTTTTGTGATCAAAGTCGCTGTGTTAGATGTGTTGTTGAAATGGATTTCTCATGTTTTCCATAGATCTCCAAGGCATTTCCCAATAGCTGCAGTTTTCTTATCTGTGTGTGTGTGTGTGTGTGTGTTAAATGAACCACATGGTCAATTATATCCATAAAAAAGAGGCCATTCTGGCTGCAGAATTCGAGCATAGCTCCCGAATGCCTGAAAGCAAGCATTCTTGTATTTGTGGTCGAAACAAACAGAATAGAATCAAATGGCAAGACCAGAGTGATTTAATAGATACAGAAGGCAGTGCATTCTCAGCTGCTGGCCGCTTTTCTTTTATCTCTGCTGTCTTTCCTTTATCCAGCCTCCACCTTGCATTCTTATGCAACTGTCCACATCTGCCAGTCTGCGACCCCAGCCAAGCCTCAGCTCGCTCATAAGAACTGTTCAACTTAACAGCTGCATGACTTCAGCACGGTTGATGCTCCTTATTAGGAGCGTGGGGTCGCGGTGATGACTTTAACACGCCCTGTCAACCAGTCAGAGGACAGGATGACCTCAGCAGAACACTCAGTTGCCAATTGTACTCTCTTTAAAAAAAGAGATGGACATGATTATGGCGACTATGTTATGTGACGCTTCTGTGATTCAGTCTTCAAGGAAAGAGCCTATAATTTTCAATAACAGAATGGATTTGCGGTGGGGCGAATTGAAAAGAGGACCATGTCAAGGGGGTTTTCACACATCCATGTCAAGCACTAAATTCAACTTAATGCCCCAATGCAGGCTTCATCTCACTGAGCTGAGCTGTGAATTCACTTGAATATTCCCCTCTCCCACTAGTTTGTCTTACCATTCTTAGGTGTGCGTGTAGGGCTACCTAGAGCCACATGGTTATAGTTGTGCTGATGGGTACCTGCAATGACAAAAGCAATGAAAGATCTGTTCAGTGTCCATGAGGAATGCTCTGTATTAGCCCAAATACAGACTGTTAGCCGTGTGAGGGTGAACCTTAAAGAGATATTTCACCACTTGCAGGATTTGCTCTTCAAATAGAGATTAATAGAGAGAAATTTGTGCATTTTAAATGGACTTTTATAGTACACACAAATCACAAAGTTGCTAAGCTTCTGCCGGCAAACTTATTTAGTGGATGAAATATCTCTTTAATTTCCTCAAATTAAGGGAATGGACATAAATAGATGAGAGACATTATGGGATGAGTGAATCTGCAGGAGGTGGAATCCTCTCAGTGTTGCTCTGCAAAACAGGTTTACATCAAACAGAACCCAGAGAGTCAGGGGCTACAGTAGAAACCGTACAGATAAAAAACAAACAAACAGATACAGGGCTGTATGCAATATTTATTACACCCGGAATACACAGGCTCCTAGACTGCATCGAGCTATGCATTCATCATGAACATTTTTTTTTATCACCTTACCAGCACACAGCATAAAAAACGTTTAAATGTTAATAAAACTCAAGCAGAATGGCAACCACCAGTATGACAACACCCGGCGGCACACAGGGACGCACGGCAAAACCAGCTTCAAAATAGCAAGTGGAAGGATTTGTCTTTTTTTTTTTTGTGCATGCTAGTTTTGTTTACAGACACATCATCCTCTGACTCACACTCTCACACAACTAAAATGCTCATTCAGTTCTATTCAGATGTGTTTGTATTGCACCATATCATACAAAAGCAGTTCTGAGTGCTTTACATGAAAGACAAAACAAAAGAATTCAGCAATGTGCCATTAAACAGAGACATTCAGGTAAACACATAAAAATACATCCATATACCCATATACCCATACAAACAAGCATAACAAAGGTTTGTTCATTTCAGAGAATGCTCAAGAAAGCCATCTCACCAGACTTTCAAAGAGCTCTGGTCACACACAACCTGCCTCATCACACACTCATGTCCCACCCTTTGTTTTCCTCACACCTACTTTGTCGTGCTTCAAAAATAAAATAAAAAATGTTGCAAAGTTGGATAAAGATTTCTTTTATGATATATAAAATTAAATAAGAAAATCTCTCATGCTGTAGGATTAGGATATGAGGATCAGTTTAAAGTATTTCTTAGTTCATAAAAATCATGCTTAGTTTTCATGTCTGTCTTTTGGGGGGGTCTAAGTACAACAATACCCATGAGCCTCAGCCACCATTTTTTTGAAGGAGAAGCCAGAAAGTAGTCCAGAATCTGACAAGTCAATCCATTCCATGTTATTATGTAATTATGTAATTTTTGGAATCTCTAGCTTTAACAAGCAACAGAATTTTTAGATGAGTAAATTGGTGTTTCCTGCGATAGATTGGTCCAGGGTGAAGCCCGCCGATCGCCCAATGTCAGCTGGGATTGGCTCCAGGTTGGGATAATTTGTCAAAAAGACTGAATTTTAACTTGTGCTTACTTGATTGTTATCCTTTTTTGCAGCACATTTGAATGTGATTGGTAAATGTGCATCTAAATGTGTTGGGAGTTTTACTTACCGGCACCATTTTTTTTGTGAAACATACCTTATCAAAGAGGTAAAGACGTTTCTTTTTGTTTTCTTAAATTGCGTTCCTCTGAGCTCTCAGCCGTGGCACAACTGTTTCAAAC